>JAMPIV010012456.1:137500-304485 GCA_024509875.1 Oreohelix idahoensis
TTTCATATGATGAGGTTGCCAGCCTCATATATAACCAGTAAGCAAGAAAAACATGTCAAATTCACATTTTAAAAATAAATGTTTACAACTTACCCCAAATGTGTTATGCAATCTCCTCGTACATTTCAGAATGGACGCAAGCAATTTATGTTATATGCTTTCGAATCACTTGGCCTGAGAAATTCTTCTTATGACGGGTGTTCAGTGAATCACTTAGCCTGGAAAATTTTCTCTTATGACGGGTGATCCAATTCCTTAGGTTTCCAGTCTTGATATTTAAAGTCCTGGTCCCTTATGTTTACAGTCTTTGTATTTAAATATGCAGGTTTACTTGTAAGTTCCAAAGTTGCCAAATACTCGATCTGTCACTTACAGTTATGGAATTCTAAGTCAAATGTCTCACTGGCTTCTGGGAGTTTGCTAATTTGACGATGCGATGCAGTCTCTGATCTGTGTCTCTGATTTCGCTATATTTTATTTTTAGTTTCCAGTTCAAATCACAGATTGTGTTTCCACTGAATTTTCCAATGAAATTCAATGTATATTCCGGCTCTCACTTCAAGCCAATCCAATCTCTTAGCTTATTTGGGTAGGGGTGTTTTAATTCATAATCTCCCCTGCGTGTTTTAAAATATTAAATTTAAAATTCCAACGCGTGACCTCTTCCAGCGATGCCGTAATATTTATCGTGGCAACTTGTGCAAACAAACAAATCTGTGCACTGATTACTGTCTAAATGCCTTCCGTCAAGATTGTCTACCCAGACATATTTATATGTAATAATGATACAGGGGCCAGCGGATGGGATAATTTAATTATCACATGTGTGTGTGAATCCCCCAGACTGATTTCTCAGATGGACAATATGGCTTTCTTTATGTCGATCGGGCGAGACCGTTTTGGGTAAACATGCACCGTCGCTATCAAAAGGTGGTCAGATTGATTGAATTTATAAGCTTATAATCCACTGACCGGTCATATTACACTCGATAATAACACATTTCACATGGCGGAACGTAAATACGTCTGGGCGTGGTCGCAGCAAAAAGAATGGAATGGCAAAATATGCCAAATAATAAGCGATGAGTAAGAGAAAAATGAAGAAAGGAAGTGATACTGCCGGAGTGGATGAAAGAGTGAGAGATGGGCCAAAAGTACGTGTAAAAACTACAGACGTTTCGTCACATATCTATCTATCTATCTATCTATCTATCTATCTATCTATCTATCTATCTATCTATCTATCTATCTATCTATCTATCTATCTATCTATCTATCTATCTATCTATCTATCTGCCTGCCTGTCTGTCTGTCTGTCCATCCATCCGTTTACCTGTCAGTATGTCACTGTTTCCTTCTGTGCAGCGTTCTATCTGTCAGCCTATCTTAATTATCTGCCTGTCTTCTTCCGTGTATCCTCAGTGACTCTGTCAGTCTAACCGTGCCCTGAAGCTCATTCACCGACTACTCCTCAGTGTGATGTGCAGACGCGACCGCTGTGACACTGTCGGCCAGTACCCGTTAGCGGCCATGACAGATCCTGATCAGGGTCTCCAGATGGGATTAGGCACGTCACTACATCGTCGACAATAGCAAGGCCGTAAAGAGTGACTCACTGATTGGCTGACTAACTTTATGGCACAAATAGCGGAAACCCATAGAAAGGAAGGCAATACTTTTTTTGTATCATATGTTTTGTGGAAAGTGTGCCATGCAGATCCAATACCATTTCTGTTGTGTGAATCGGAGTCTTGGTTATTGAATGACCAAACCGAAACATTTTACAACAAAGAGGTGTTTTGAATGAATGAATAGTTCTCACTAGAATGCCATGACCACTATGGACAAGTAAGAAATAAAATGAGGAAATATTAGATGATCAAAAATTATTCAAATCACTTGTAACAAACATGAGAAATAAAGAAGCAGAAAACTATACAATAGAAAAACACCAGAAGTGAGTGGCTTACCGGAGAATCAAACTCAGGACCTTCCGAACGGCACCTCCGCCTAGCTGCAGAAGCAAATCACACTATCCTCCCTGCCAGCTAGGCACCCAAAAAAAGTGCTTCGATGACAGGGGTTACATTCGCAGCATGTAACACCGGATATGTACCTAGGGCGATCCGGCCTAATTAATTACGCAATCACTTCTGTTGTCCCCTTATTATACAGTATAGGTCAGATTAAACTGGACAAAGACATTAATATTGTGTCTAGTAAATGACAGAAGAATCAGAACACTACAGGACAGAGGGTAGGTTTTGTATTTTATAAATATTTTAAACAAATAAAGAGGGGAACCTTAGGCCTGTAAACAGTAAATAAATAAATATTATACACATAAAGGTATGTTTCAGGCGCTCGTGAGATATAAAGAAGCAGAAAACCAGACAAATGAAAAACAACAGAAGTGAGTGGCTTACCGGAGAATCGAACCCAGGTGTCACGCGTGGTTTGCCCGTGTCTGCCTAAGACAAGACAAAAGTCTTTGTGAAGTCTGAGACAAGACAAAAGTCTGAGTGACTTCTGAGAAGATAGATGAGTTACGGTGTTGAATGGGGTTAGAGTGACGTATAGTTATCAGGAATAAAGAACAGAAACTGACTGTCCCTTCTGCAACGCAATGACTATGTTTTAATTACTGTCACACTGTCTCTCTCTCTCTCTCTCTCTCTCTCTCTCTCTCTCTCTCTCTCTCTCTCTCTCTCTCTCTCTCTTATTGGAGAAAGGTTTAGTACACTGTAGTGGTGTTTGATGGTATTGTATGATGGTGATATTACTAAATGTAATTGTGTGAGGCCAGCTGTGAAGGCTCCTGAGATAAAATGTAGTTGAGAATTGTCAGAAGGCCTTTCTTGCTACCACTACGACCTCACACTTAATTTTTTTTTTTTTTAATGAATGTGGCTACGTAAAGTGTCTAGGGTTATGCTATGTAGTGTGGTGTAATAGGTTATAGATATACCCACAGATATTTAACAAGACTAATAATATTAATAAATGATAAAATACACTGAACTAACTCACGTGTGTAAAATTTTTTGATAGAATTACATTTATTTTGTTCTGGATCAATTTTTTAGGTTGACCAGAACTTAAAAGGATTTAGAGATTATGAAAGAAATGCATGGAATATTATATCATAAATGCAATAGTGTACATATATATGTACTATACTAGTTAGTTTTATTAAAATGTTCTAGTAGTCATCTACTTGGGAGGATAGTTAATGTTTGTGCTGTTGGGGTGGCCTCATCACACCTGTCTATATTGACTACACAGTGTCCAGAAAATGGTGGGAATTTTTATGAGGGTATTAGTAACTAAACGGGGTTGGTGAATGTCCAGCAGACCAGAGGCTCACTCATCTTGTCGTTGTAGCTCTGGTGCTGAAATCAGGTGGTCCCACCTCTCCGTGCTGGCGGGCAATAATGGTGGTCTCTGTCACAAGTACTGCACAGATACACTCGAGTAAGTCACCAACTGAATAGACACTGCTTGGTTGACAACAGAAACTCGCAGCTCTGCAATCAAAGTATGGGCCATGTGTCAAAATCTATTCTCTACCCACGTCTGGACACAACACTGACACAACAACCACATCATACAGACAGGTCAGATCTCTCTGACCAAACAGCACATTTACCATGGTGGTTTTACATCAGATAGATCCTCCCAGACTATAGATTCTGAAAAATATTTATTAGTTGTCTGCCCTAAAAGAGGATAGGTAATATGTTTCATTATTCTCAACACTTGATCTGTCTTGCATAATCCTTGCTGGAGTTTATGTACATTGTTGGTCCCTAGACCCTGACTAGGGCGGGGGGTCTAGAGCAAATCCCTACTTGTTTGTAAGGCTAGATTTCGATATGGCAGTATCAAATCACTCAAACATGAAACAATATTCAAAATATATAAGGAAATAATTTCAATCTTACCAGATTATGAATAAATAACACAGAATTGCTAGCAAAACTCAGCTGAGCTGCTGGCTATAGTATGGCGTCCCTAAATTTATTACACTTTCTTTCATATGGAAATCACCACACTTTAAAATCTGTGTCTATCACTGAACAACTATTGAAGAATGGCCCCACTTTCGCGTCTGAGCGCTAATGATATGATTGTCTGTGGCCAATCACTGCCTAGGTTTATTTTGAATTTCAAATTTCCTCCACTAAAGTCATTTCAGTCATGCTTCAGTCAAGTATGGATGGTTATCTGTTAGTCTGTCCGTCTCTACTTGTGTTTCTACAAAATGTACTTGATTTTTGAACCAACCTTTCTCTCCCCTCCAAAATTTTGTCGTTAAAAGTTATTTTTAGACACAGCCACCACAAATATCCCTTCTCTTCCATACTAATAGATTTGAACACCTGCGTCTCGAGGTCGTGTTTTTTTGTGCAATTAGCGACACTTTTAGATTCAATACAGTCTGTCGATGATGTGAACAACACTGTCTTTTGTCATTATCTTCAATATTATCTATCCGTCTGTAAAATTAAGAACATATTAGTTCACTGCTCAGAATAGGCCATCCGGCCAGCTAATTTTTATATTCCTAACATTAATATTAAGAAAAAAGTACTTTTTAATTTTTGTAATATTCCTAACATCTGCGTTTAGCCGCTGAATTCAAATCAAGGGCTTGGTATCGCAAAAGCGTCCAATAAATGACTGTGGCGTATTATATCTAAGGTCCCTTCTGTCGAGTTGCTTACTTTTTATGTCAACTTGGGAAACGTGACTTTTCTCCGTTTCCCCCCCAATTGCGTCTCCTTAGCCTTTCTAGTCTCACGCAATCTTTCCAGTCATATTTTTTTCCTTTTTGATCCGCCGTTCCCCTCCTGTCTAGCAAGTCAATTATTATGGAGGATGATGACCCGCGGTCTAGGCGATCATGTACTATTCGCAGCCTACGCATTATGTTTTTATCCTTAAATGTTATCTTTGGAAGGATTTTACCGTTGTATCTCTGTCAATTTCACTACACATCTCCCCACTTGAAAACATGCCTATGGCAAGTTCCAAAACCAGCGATACACATAGGTAAAATTACTCCTCACGTCTGCCACTACTCTAATTTTGATCACAGGGGTGCCGACTGAGGAAATCTGCACCGACATTCAATTTGCCTGGGATATATTGGATACTGAACTGATAAGGTTGAAGCAATAAAGACCACCTCAGCAATCTTGCGTTTTCATGCTTAGCCTGAGACAAGAACACGAGAGGCTGATGGTCCGTCTCCACCACAAATGTCCTACCATACAGATAGATTTGAAACTTCTTTATTGCCCAGATTAACGCTAAACATTCTTTTTCGCTTGTGGAGTATCCTTGTTCCGCCTTATTCAATTTGCGGCTTGCATAAGCGACTGGTTTCAGTTCCCCATCAGGTGAAGATGATCTTTGCAACAAAGCCCCTCCTAGTCCTACATTACTTGCATCGGTTCTTAAGACAAAGTCCTGTGTCAAATCAGGCAGTTTGAGAATAGGCTTGCTAGTGAGTTTTTCCTTTAACTCTTGGAACGCTAGTTCACATTGTGCAGTCCAAATAATTTTATCTGGAAGTCCCTTGCGAGTCAGATCAGTCAGAGGAGCACAAATAGCGTTAAAATTCTTGATGTATTTCTGATAAAATCCGCATAACGACACAAATGATCGCACGTCCTTTTTTGTTTGTGGCCTAGGTGCTCTCTGCAGTTTTTCCAAGTTCTTAGGATCAGGGGTCATATTACCCTGATATACAGTGTGTCCCAAGAATTCCAACTCTTTGCATCCAATACAACATTTTGTTGGCCTAGCAGTTAAGTTCGCCTCCCGAAGTCTATCAAACAACATCTCCAGAGCTTCAATGTGTTCTTCAAATGTCTCTGTGGCGACGAGAATATCATCCATGAAATTCGTGATACATGGGTTATTCAGGGGATCCAACAATTTTCGCATCATCCTTGAAAACACACTCGGAGCATTTTTCAGTCCGAATGGTAGCATATTGAATTCATAATGTCCATCCGAAGTGCTAAAAGCCAAATAAGGTCTCACTTCAGGCTTCACTGGGATCTGGTAATAGCCTTTACTAAGATCCACCTTTGAAAAGTATTTTGCCTTGTTCAGTCTGGCAAATAACTGTTTTGTGTCTGGTAATGGATCCACTTGTCCTTCTGTGACAGCATTCAGTTTCCTGTAATCTATGCACAGTCTGTGTTCCCCAGACGGTTTTCTCAACAAAACGACACTAGAACTAAAAGATGATTCACTGTGCGAAATAATCCCCTCCTTCAACAAATACTCTATTTCTTCCTTCAATGCCTTCTCCTTCGCGAACGGAATAGAATAGGCTCTCATACAGATTGGGTTTGAGTCTACCAGTTTCATGTCATACTGTAGCAAATTTGTATGGCCTGGTTTATCTGTTAATACATCTGTATGTTCCTCCAGAACCTGTTGAACTCTCTCCCTCTGGTTTTTAGTCAGGTGCTTACTGACTTTTACCTGTGCTGCTGTTTCACAAGGATGTAATGGGTATTCATGTGAGGTGAGTGGTTCCTTTTGCATCTGGGTTGCAATAGCCAAGGTCAATAAGGGGGTGCTTTCCTGGAGTGGTCTGTCCAGATACTTCTTTAACAGGTTTACATGATAAACTTTTTCCTTCCCCTTTTTGTCAATTTTATAGTTTGTTCTAGACACCTTCTCTAGAACCGTATATGGACCTTGCCAACCAATTTGTAATTTATTCTGGCTTCCCGGTAGTAGAAGCAGCACCTTCTCTCCGACTGCCAGTTCCCTGTCCTTTGCCTTCCTATTAAAATATGCTGCATGTTTCTTCCTGGCTTGCTTCAAATTATCATTTGCCAGTTTCCATCCAGCTTTCAAACGAGTGGTCAGTTCGTTCACATATTGATAAGATGAGGTAACAGTCTCTTCCGCCTTCTCATCTGTCCAGGTCCTTAATAAAGTTACATCTGGATCTTTAATTTATCATACTTATTTTTCATGGAACTCATCAGGTCCCGTCCCTTAGAAGCTTTATAATGAGGACTTTTCTTCCTAGAATCATCACTCACAAATCGACCACTACCAATTTTTTTCTGGGGTTTGTCTCCCCACTTTAGATTGCTTATGAGAGATCTTCGCTCTCTTGTCTGTTCTTCCAGTTTATATAAGTCTGACCGAGGGATTGTCATCCTATCCTGGGTAAAATTTCTTCTTGGTACTCTTCGCATAGTGGCCATGTTAATCCATTCAAGTGAAGACTGGGTGTGAAAAGGGGGCTCCCATTCCACTTTGTCTACCCGAGTATAATTAGTTTTCCTTTCAGGCCTAAAGTTGCCCCGTGGCGTTTCTAGGTCCTGCACATATTTTCCCTTTGTGGGTGTTCCCTCATGAAATACGCCACATGCTTCTACAAAGTTTTCAACATCGACATTTACGTCGGGCCAATAGTATTTTCGAGCAATCTTTTGGCAGATGGTACCGACTTTCTCATGGTCACCATCTTTTCCAACATGTAAGCTCCTTATTAAGTTTGCCCTATATATCTTGGGAAGAACTAACTGTCCGTGACCAGTGGATCTAGTTCCTGTCTTCCTGTATAATAGTTTGTTCTTCATGAAATATTCCCCCTTGCTCGGAGGTGTGTGGCATTTGGGCAATTTTTTAAAACAGGGCTTGAGTGTCCTATCCTCAGCCTGCGCCTTCCTCATCTCCTCTGGATGAGCATTTATAGGTTCACCTTCTTCCTCCTTCTTCTGTGACCTGGTCTGCACTGTCGCCATGATCACAGGTTTCTCGGGATTCCCCAAGAAGACGTATCTACACCCCAATATCAGAGGGTAGATTGGTTCATCTATCACTGCTGCTCTGATTTCTCCTTCCACATAGCGAGTTTTCACCGTTATCCTTGCGATGGGAAGTGTCATGAGTGGTATGTCCTTAGTCGCCCCTTGTATTTCCACTGTTTCTGTGGTATACTGACTTGGGTCCACTAGGCTAGACTTCACAACTGAATCATAATCCAAACCTGTATCATAAAGGCACCTTATGGTGACCCCATTACAAATAACATCCTCACAAACTGGGGGGTGATAAGGTTCCTGTTGTCCCTTAGGATTAACCTTTAATCTTTGCGTCCCCGACTTCATTGCAGCAATGTTTGAAGGTTTCCTTCTACAAAATTCGGTGTTATGGTTATCCTTCTTGCACCATTTACACCATCTTTTTCCTTGGTTCAACGGTTTTCTTTCATTGAACTTTTGGTCATTGAACTGTGAGTTTCTGTCGCGATAGTCATTTCTTGGCCGCTCAAAGTTTGTCCTACCTTTATTTCCCTGCTCTCTATTATCAAATTTATTAAATTGCTGTGGAGCTTTAAAATTGTCTATGTGCTTCTTTTTAGCACCACTTACCTCTGCCTGGGCTGCCTGATACCTCTCAGCAACATTTAAAATTTCCCCCAACTTCTCTGCACCTTGTTCCATGAGAAATTTTCTCATGTCTGGAGCCATGGACTCTCTCAATTGCTCAATCATGATCATTTCTTTAAGATCTTGGGTCTTCCCCAGAGCCGTCCATTTCTCCAAATAGGTTTCTAGTCTAGCAGAGAATTGGTGGTATGTCTCCCCAGACAACAGTTTGGCATTTCTAAATTTCTTACGATAAAATTCACCATTCTTCTCGTACCTTAATAACAAAGCCTGCTTTAACATGTCATAATTGTCTTGGTCTTCCCTGTTCATTTTGGCAAATACTTCATAAGAAGTACCTCTCAATCCCTGTGATAGCTTTAAGCTCCACCTCTCTCTCTCTAACCCATATGTAGTAGCTAATAACTCAAAACGTCCTAGGTACCCCTCTATGTCATCGTCTTTTTCAACAAAATGGTCTAAATGAAACCCCATAGCTGAGTTTGAGGCTCCCATACTGGGCGTAGCATCTGAGGCAAAAGGGCTGGCACCATTTTCAGGAGCCGGGCCTTGTAATTCCAGCTCCCTTAGTCGTAATTCGTGCTCCCTTTGCAACCTTCTATCTGCTGCCTCCCTTTCGGCAGTCAACCTTTTTTCTTCTGCCTCCCTTTCGGCCTTTTTATCTTCTGCCTCCCTTTGCTGTCGTTTTTCTTCTGCCTCAATCTGCAGCCTCTTAATTCTCTATCAGCCTCTAACCTCTTCTCTTCAACCAACCTGTCAGACTCCAATTTTCTTTCAGCCTCTTTTTCTAATCTCCTTTCTTCCCGTTCAATATATTTATCACATTCAGCCGTTACGTATTGAATTAAAATTTGACCATCCATTCCCATCTCCTTCGCGGTGAGCACAGCAGCTGATCTAAATTTTGCCAGCTCCGCCATACTTTTTAGACAATATAATAATATACAAGCTAAATCTCTAACCAGTAAATACACTAAGTACTTCTTATGACTATAGTCTAACTAATTCTAACTAACCAGTTAACTAATTAATTATTACTGGCTGTGAAGATTCACCAACTTTTATCTGCAGGGACACTTTTAATTTTAAAGGGAATTTTACAATTTATTTCCCTACTTTTATTTCTCCCACCAGGAGATCCTAATATTACTGTTGGGCTAATTATCCCTGGACAAGACCCCAATTTATGTAGTGGTGTTTGATGGTATTGTATGATGGTGATATTACTAAATGTAATTGTATGAGGCCAGCTGTGAAGGCTCCTGAGATAAAATGTAGTTGAGAATTGTCAGAAGGCCTTTCTTGCTACCACTACGACCTCACACTTAATTTTTTTTTTAATGAATGTGGCTACGTAAAGTGTCTAGGGTTATGATATGTAGTGTGGTGTAATAGGTTATAGATATACCCACAGATATTTAACAAGACTAATAATATTAATAAATGTTAAAATACACTGAACTAACTCACGTGTGTAAAATTTTTTGATAGAATTACATTTATTTTGTTCTGGATCAATTTTTTAGGTTGACCAGAACTTAAAAGGATTTAGAGATTATGAAAGAAATGCATGGAATATTATATCATAAATGCAATAGTGTACATATATATGTACTATACTAGTTAGTTTTATTAAAATGTTCTAGTAGTCATCTACTTGGGAGGATAGTTAATGTTTGTGCTGTTGGGGTGGCCTCATCACACCTGTCTATATTGACTACACAGTGTCCAGAAAATGGTGGGAATTTTTATGGGGTATTAGTAACTAAACGGGGTTGGTGAATGTCCAGCAGACCAGAGGCTCACTCATCTTGTAGTTGTAGCTCTGGTGCTGAAATCTGGTGGTCCCACCTCTCCGTGCTGGCGGGCAATAATGGTGGTCTCTGTCACAAGTACTGCACAGATACACTCGAGTAAAGTCACCAACTGAATAGACACTGCTTGGTTGACAACAGAAACTCGCAGCTCTGCAATCAAAGTATGGGCCATGTGTCAAAATCTATTCTCTACCCACGTCTGGACACAACACTGACACAACAACCACATCATACAGACAGGTCAGATCTCTCTGACCAAACAGCACATTTACCATGGTGGTTTTACATCAGATAGATCCTCCCAGACTATAGATTCTGAAAAATATTTATTAGTTGTCTGCCCTAAAAGAGGATAGGTAATATGTTTCATTATTCTCAACACTTGATCTGTCTTGCATAATCCTTGCTGGAGTTTATGTACATTGTTGGTCCCTAGACCCTGACTAGGGCGGGGGGTCTAGAGCAAATCCCTACTTGTTTGTAAGGCTAGATTTCGATATGGCAGTATCAAATCACTCGAACATGAAACAATATTCAAAATATATAAGGAAATAATTTCAATCTTACCAGATTATGAATAAATAACACAGAATTGCTAGCAAAACTCAGCTGAGCTGCTGGCTATAGTATGGCGTCCCTAAATTTATTACACTTTCTTTCATATGGAAATCACCACACTTTAAAATCTGTGTCTATCACTGAACAACTATTGAAGAATGGCCCCACTTTCGCGTCTGAGCGCTAATGATATGATTGTCTGTGGCCAATCACTGCCTAGGTTTATTTTGAATTTCAAATTTCCTCCACTAAAGTCATTTCAGTCATGCTTCAGTCAAGTATGGATGGTTATCTGTTAGTCTGTCCGTCTCTACTTGTGTTTCTACAAAATGTACTTGATTTTTGAACCAACCTTTCTCTCCCCTCCAAAATTTTGTCGTTAAAAGTTATTTTTAGACACAGCCACCACAAATATCCCTTCTCTTCCATACTACGTAGATTTGAACACCTGCGACTCGAGGTCGTGTTTTTTTGTGCAATTAGCGACACTTTTAGATTCAATACAGTCTGTCGATGATGTGAACAACACTGTCTTTTGTCATTATCTTCAATATTATCTATCCGTCTGTAAAATTAAGAACATATTAGTTCACTGCTCAGAATAGGCCATCCGGCCAGCTAATTTTTATATTTCTAACATTAATATTAAGAAAAAAGTACTTTTTAATTTTTGTAATATTCCTAACATCTGCGTTTAGCCGCTGAATTCAAATCAAGGGCTTGGTATTGCAAAAGCGTCCAATAAATGACTGTGGCGTATTATATCTAAGGTCCCTTCTGTCGAGTTGCTTACTTTTTATGTCAACTTGGGAAACGTGACTTTTCTCCGTTTCCCCCCCAATTGCGTCTCCTTAGCCTTTCTAGTCTCACGCAATCTTTCCAGTCATATTTTTTTCCTTTTTGATCCGCCGTTCCCCTCCTGTTTAGCAAGTCAATTATTATGGAGGATGATGACCCGCGGTCTAGGCGATCATGTACTATTCGCAGCCTACGCATTATGTTTTTATCCTTAAATGTTATCTTTGGAGGGATTTTACCGTTGTATCTCTGTCAATTTCACTACATACACCAAAGTGACACCACAAACAAATAGAGTATAAGTACTGATAGAAAGTAGATTCTGATCCGCTAGTAAATTGTTTATTTTTATTCACAACAACAACAAAACTCTCGTGTAAAAGCAAGGAATTTCGATCACAAGCAAATACACCCAAACAAATGCATTACAAAAACATTAATCAAGTGACCACAATGCTGGTAAACGTAATATTAGGCTTAATCCACCCTGATTTTACTCCAGCTCTTATTGGGAAGAAGTTTAAGCTAATCCTTCAGCAGGAACCCTGAAATAAACAAGTTCCTACACCACCAAATGACCCTGCTGATTTATCCTTGTCAGCGATATAACCAGTCTACGCACTAGTGTCCCTCGGTTCTTAAAATGCGCCAATTCTATATGCTTAATCCCCGACAAAATTAATGATCTTTCTCCTTTGGCACTCTTGTTATATACAGCGTGTCCGGCAGAATCACTACCAATAACAAATGTCAATATTTCCTCATCCATGTAAGTTAGAATTATTTTTTTATGGTTACCTTGTATAGAAACCATCACATTTTTAGGAGCAGTGAGATAATTGATAAATTGTCCGATAATGTGCAGATAACGCATACGTAGTGCGCAGCCACGGAATGTGATGACTCGTGTAGTGAAAATGGCGTAGTTCACGGTGCAGCAGAAAGTGCAATGCTGTTATTGGCTTGCGGAATTAAAGTTTCCCATTGTTGTGCAAAGGAGATTCCGGCAGGAATATGGACAGAAACCTCCAGAGCGACATACCATAGTGAAATGGCACAAGCAACTGTTGGAAACAGGTTCTTTGTTGAGAAAGAAGGGAAGCGGCAATGAAGCGTTGTCTCCAGATAGATGTGGTAAAGTGGGATGATATAAATATTTATAGGGGACTTAGTGTACTGACTGAGATCAGCTGTGAAGGTATCTGTATCTAATAAGTGTGGTGTATTACAGATGACCTTACTTTGCTACCACATTTATACCTCAGTCAAACTTATTCTGGAATATTGTGATGACTACGTTGAATGTCTAGGGTTATGATAGTGATGAAGTGTATGTTCACAACAACCAACAGACAAATAAACAATTTAATTTAATCCACAATACTTTACAACACTGTGACACTCACATACATAGAACACTTTATAAGACTATCTTAATAAGTCAAGTGTAACTTTTAAAAATATGTATTAATTCCTGTCAATAATAGATATCCTGATTCAACTACAAAGTGAACCAGGAATCACAATCAAATGAAATCACAAGTTGTATGTACACAATTTATAGATAGGATCTTTGTATTGACATATATTATTATTACAATATCTGTGTAAGTAGTGATGTAGTACTATGAGGTAATATTGGCTATTCAAGCTATGTTGTTGTTTGTCATCATGACTTCAAGTGTTTGTTTCTGGTGGAAATAATATTGGAAAGGTTCACAGTTTCTTTTTATTTGAAACAAATAAATGTCCCTCTTGATTTAAGGTAAAGTCACTTTTAGAGGGGTGTTGCGTGATAAATTCTCGCAACATCGTTTTTTACAATATCTATTTTATAACGCAAGGGCAACAACTGCTTGAAATTTATAGTTACTTTTCTCGGTAAGCATTTGTCTTCTCGCGTTGGTATCGAATGCAGTTAAGTTTGAGCTGTGGTCATTTTGCGCTGGACTGCGCATGATTTGTCTTGCTTCTGGGTCGATCGGTTTCCGCCCACCACTAGTGGAGTGAGCGATTTGGAATGGCGAAAGAGATGCCTCGTTGAAGAGGGGATCTCCGCTATTTTTTTGTTCTGTCAGGGATGTGTAGTCCTCTTAATGGATATTTCGTTTATTCGAGATAATACCTCTAGTGTTTCCCACATGTCGGGAGGCGTGATATTTCTGTGTATTTCCGGAAGGCAAGGTAAATTAACATTTTCATTAACTCTATCGATTTTTGGTCGTGAACGATTTCTGGTTCATAGCCTGTCTTCGAAAGTCGTCGTCACGAGATGTTTTCCTAGCTCACATGTCGCTGTATTGTGCTGCATCGGTTGATGCAGGTCCCAAGGACTATTACTTGCTACTTTGTTAAATGAACTAGGTTTGAAAAACCTTTGTTATCTAGAGGATATTTTTGAGGACATTATTTATACTTCGGCAGACGTGTCTGTCTTGCTGAAGTCAGATTAAGGAGAGTGAACTGATCTCATACATCTGGTTATCTCCTGGCTGTTATAGAAAAGGATGGAGTTTTTCACCTGACTACATTTACAGCACTATGAAATATAACATGCATCTGACTCATCATTGTAATGCTGTCTACCGTCTATTGCTGTATTGAATGTTGCTGTGATAATGACTGTTTGATGTGTCTACATATTCGCGTAACCATTTTGTCACTGTGGCGTCCACAATAAATAATGAAGAAAAACGTCAACGGCTGTTTCAAGAATCATTGACTTTATACGTCGTGAGTTTACTGACGTCCTATGTGGATTGCCCTGTTATTTTTGTATGAACATTGTTTTGACTGAACACATCTGCACACTACACAAAACCAGACATGCGGATACCATCCATCATCATATGGCATCACGCATCATTTGGTGGCCATAAGCTGGTTTGATTCTGGTACCAGCAAACACGGGGTCCCTTACCCACTTCATTTTCAACAAGAATTCATCAGCATCCTTCAAGAAATTAACATTCTTCAAGACAGTCAACATCTTCAAAATTTTCAAAGTACTCGGCGTTGCCCGGTAAAAGTCAAAATTTCAATTTTTTGACGGAAACAAGAATTTGACAGTACCCGGCGTTGTTACATGTTGCCGGATAACTCGGACTGCTGTTATCTTTTACGCAAGTCAAGCAAGTTGCTGCTGTCAAGGTTCCAGTGCTGTCGTTTTTGAGAAGGTCAAGTGCCGGTTGAAACGGGTTGTTTTCTGAAGAAGGCCAAGTACCGATTTCCATCAACTTACTTTTGGATTAGAAGGTCAAGTGCCGAAACAACTCAACACACAGTATGTCAGAAGCTCTTGTACCATCGTGTTAGCAGTGGAAGCAGTTCAGATGTGCCATCATCGTTGGAGCTTCGCTCTTTAGGACGTTGATTGACATCCGTTTTTTCTGCTGTTCTACGATTGGAAGCCTATAAGTTAAGTGGCCTGTTTGTATGTAAACTGTGCCCTTATACTTCTGCTGAGTCTTCTGTGTATCATCTCATTCTATATGTTATATGTCTATATGTTATTTGTATATTTATATGTTTATATTTCAGCGGGTTCTCGGTTGGGTGGTGTCTCCGTTAGATTATGCCACGTCATAGAGGTCGTCTATTGTGAGCGTTTTCTGTAGGGTTTGCAAATTTCCGATACTGGAATTTGCTAAGCGACTTCTGTTGCTATTTATGTTAGCTGTGATGACATGTTTTAATATTGTTTTCGTTATTATTTCGCATTCTTTAGTTTTGTTTTGATTTGTTTGTATTTGTTAGCCTACTCTTGTCTATAATTTAGTTTCATACAACATTTTTGTTTATACACTGTGGTGTCATGTATTTTGTTTAATTATAGCGCAGATATCGTCACATTTTTTGTGATATTTCATTAATTTCTGCTTTATTTTTAGTTGATTTCTGCGAACGTTTTTGTATTGTTGCTGTCACGTAGCGTTTAAAGGATAAGAGAATTATTTAGAGGAAATAATAGATCTGATGTGGAAGATTTGGCTCAAGGAATCCCTGCTGGGTTTTCCCACTTCCGAAGGGTGACGAAGAGGGTAAATTCTCCTAACTCGACAGGTCTGGAAAAGATTGTAAGGAGATATTTGGTCTCTCGCTACCGTCGTCCCCTTCTCAGTTATCTATTATTATTATTCTTTAAATTATATTATATTTTACGAGCCCCCCCTCCCTTATAAAGGAAGATAAACATAGACAATATTCAACATCTAATGGAAGGAACAAAGCGTGGGGTACAGTATATACACCCAATTGGTTTATTGCAATAAAGTGAATAGATGGTGAATGATAGTATTGTCGATGGAATTAGTGTCTGCTGTATGTATTATGTGTCTCACAATTCACGTGTTTTTCATCATGGATGACTAAACTTTGTGGCATTGATTAGGTGAGTTTCCTTTGTCGTGGACTTAGCTTTTCAGCCCCCGGCTGATAGTGAAGTGTGGTTAGTTCTCCGGTCTCCTGACGTTGCCCCGGTAGGTCTTGAATGGTTCGGATTTGCCTTCTCTGTGCTCGACTCCGTATTCTGCGCTGAGATTGGACTGTCGTGCAAGGCTCCACCATAGACTGAAGACAAATACGACGGCTTCATTAATTTTCTAGCTTTAGAAAGCAGTCTTTCCCTAAGCCGTCCCTCTGCCCGTCACCTCAGATTTTAGTCTCTAACATCATATGTCTAGAGTCTAATCTTGAATTCAAGTTTCTCCTGTCTGTCCTTTATTATATTTCTCTGCCCCAGTGGCAGTATTATAATTCTTTAGACTGATTTATCGTCAGCTTAACCCGATGAATTATTATAAATGTCAGTTAAACCCACCAAATTTATCATAGAAATGTCGGCAACAGTATTCTAGTTCTGTGCCTCTAGCCTAATCGTCATGTCATTATGATGAATTTAACAAATAATTGGACATCCGTGTTTTTAGAATTGTCTGACAACATTATCACACACTTCATGTCTGGTCGCCTCGTCATATAATTTATAATGAATATATGTCACGGTCGGTCAACATTATCGTTACTATTAATTTCCGTTAGTCTAAACGTCGGGTCGAAAATAATCAAATAATATGGAAATTAATAGCTATATATATATATATTCCCGTTATACATTATTATGAACATGTACATATCCCGTGGGATCATAAAATATACCCGATCACATGTGGCTGGATGTGATCGTAAAACAAAAATATGAATAAAGTAAACATACCAATCTTGCGTCGATTTTGCAATGTACTACACATTTCATCACATTATATTCTAGCGAGATTTCACTTACCTACTCAAAGATGGACGCTAACCCGCAATTAGACACGTGGCTTCAGTGCTTTTAATGCGAGAATTCGCCGATAATTGGGTTAGACCTAGCTGTCTCAAGGGTTCCGGGCAAGTGAAGATTGCCCGTGTTTGGCGCACTTTTAGCGGGACATTTCCGCTTGGACACGTGATCCATAGCGTGCATCATGTGACATTAGCGTCAAATAAACGCTCCAATCAATAGCGTTAAAAGTCACGTGGGGTCTTCCTAAAGTGGCATAAACTGGTTTTATCAGCTTAAGCAGTCTTAAATTAAAACAGGTTCCTAGCTACCGAGGTCATTGGTCAACAATGACGTCGTATCTAAAAATAGCGAGAAAATACTGAATACTAGGAGAATTTCCGCAAGTGACACTTCCCGGGACTTTGCGATCATGCATTGAGGATGAGAAAAAAAACGATGTCACGTAAATAATAAAAAAATGAAGAGAAGATTGGGCAAGTTGTCACACAAGCCCCTCCTCAAGTTTGACGTTCCGTCCAACTCCTCTTGTCCTGTCTTCCTCTTCTTTTCCAGTTTCTCATATCTCCTCGGTTGCGTCCGGATGTCTGCTCAAAAAATCTGCCCCTACGTTGTTCTTCCCAGGTATGTATTCTATGTGAAATGAATATGGCTGCAACAGTAGTGACCATCTCATAAGCCGGGCATTAAGGTTCTTCGACGCTGCAAGAAATATCAACGGTTGGTGATCACACTGCACCGTGAACTTTTTCCCGTATAAATATGGTTGAAACTTCTGCACAGCCCATATTAGCGACAGACATTCTCGTTCGATGGTAGAGTAGTTCTGTTCAGCAGGGTTCAATTTCCTACTAGCATATGCGATGGGGAATAGAGTTGCAGAAGGTCTATCACTAGGCTGCAGGAGAGTGGCTCCTATCCCTATATTGCTAGCATCTGTTCGCAGCGTAAAGTTCAGAGTTAAGTCAGGCAGTCGCAGAATTGGCCTAGCTGTGAGTTTCTCCTTCAGCAGCGTGTAGGCATTTTCGCACTCCGCTGTCCAGGTTACTTTGTCCGGGTTCCCATTCTTGGTTAATGCGGTCAATGGCGCACTCAGGGTATTAAAATCTTTAATATATCTCTGGTAGAAGCCACATAGAGACACAAATGACCTTACATCCTTTTTAGTCTGGGGTCGTGGGGCCCGCTGTAACTTCTCAATATTACGCGCATCTGGGAACATGCATCCATGCGAGATAGTGTGTCCCAGGAATTCTAGTTGCTCGCAGGCAATTTGACATTTTGTAGGGCGAGCGGTGAGTCCTGTTTCTCTAAGTCTTTCGAAGAGTAGGGAAACTGCGTCCAGGTGCTCCTCAAAGGTGTTCGTGGCAATAAGTATGTCGTCCATGAAATTACTTATCCCAGGGTGGTTCAGGGGTTCCAGTAGCTTCCTCATCATACGAGTAAAGACGCTTGGGGCGTTGCTTAGCCCAAATGGCAATACATTAAACTCGTAATGGCCTTCAGAAGTACTAAATGCTAACATATGTCGAATTTCCTCTTTTACCGGGATCTGGTAGTACCCTTTGCTAAGGTCTATCTTCGAAAAGTATCGTGCTCTACTCAGCTTGGTGAAAAGCTGATTCTGATCCGGTAAGGGCTCCGCTTGAAATTCCGTTACAGCGTTGAGCCTTCGGTAGTCTATGCAGAGGCGATGTTCTCCTGTGGATTTTCTAAGCAACACTACACTCGCACTATAAGGCGACTCTGATTTTGAGATAATATTTTCCTTAAGCAGGTACTCGATTTCCTCACTCAATGCCTTTGCTTTAGCATAAGGAACAGGATAGTTCTTAACTCGTACCGGGGCGAGGTCTGTTAGCTTCATATCAAATTCTATCAGGTTGGTCATGCCAGGTTTATCCGTGAGTGTACTAGTGTGTTTTCTCAACAACTGTTGAACCCGTGCCTGCTGATCCTCCGTTAAAGTTGAACTAATCTGAACATCTTGATGAGTTTCGCACTGACGAAGAGGGTATTCACAGGAGGTCAGGGGTTCTGCCTCAGTTTCCGTCGCAATAGCCAGTGTCAGGAAATGTGCTGGTTCTGCACCTGGTCTTTCATAATATCGCTTCAGCAGGTTTATGTGGTAAATTTTCTGCTTCCCCTTTATGGCAATCTTGTAATTGGTGCGCGACATTTTCTCAACAATTTTATATGGACCTCTCCACCCGATTTGCAATTTATTATTGCTACTGGGCAGGAGTAATAATACCTGTTCTCCTACTTCTAGCTCCCTATCCTTCGCAGTGCGGTTGTAGTAACGCGCATGTTTACGACGGGCACGGCGTACATTTTCCTTTGCCAGTTCCCATCCTGTTTTAAGGCGTTGGGTCAACTCCTTCACGTATTGGGATGCAGAGGTGACCGTCTCATCAGCTTTATCATCTGTCCAAGTACGTAACAGTGCCTCTAAAGGTCCTTTTATAGGTCTACCAAACAGCAATGTGGCAGGAGGCATCCCAGTAGAATTGTGGGGTACTTCGCGGTAAGCAAATAGTGCTGCGGGTAAGTATTGATCCCAGCTCTCTGGTTTTTCCTGCGCAAGTTTCCGAAGGATGGAAATAAGGGTCCCGTTAAACCGCTCCACCTGGCCATTTGCCTGGGGGTGGTAGGGAGAGGTGTGGATATGTCGGGCCTGAAATATCCTAAACACTTCCTCGGTGAGTTTTCCTCGGAATTGGGAACCATTATCTGTCAGGATCTGTGACGGAAACCCTAGCCGAGTAAATATGGTGAGCAGAGCCTCAGCAACATGCTTAGAATCACAGGCGGGCATAGCAATTGCCTCTGCCCACATGGAGCAACAATCCACTAACGTGAGTATATAACTGTTTCTCTTTTTGCTACGAGTAAGTGGACCCACAATATCCACCGCTACTCGTTCGAAGGGTGTGCCCAAGATTGGCATTTCTCCCAGAGTGGCTGGGGCCGTCCAGTGTTTCGGCGCTGTCCTCTGGCACTGCGGGCATGATTTCACATATCTCTGGATATCGGCGTTGATACCTGGCCAATAATAATGACATGAAATACGCTGAATCGTGGCACTTATGCCCATGTGGCCACTAAACGGAAGGGCATGGCCCATTTCTAGGACCTGGGCTCGGTATGCTGATGGAACCACAAGTTGCCCATGTTCCTGTCCTCCATTTCCTGCTTTCCGATGCAACAGCCCATTTTTCTTGTAGAAGTCTCCCTTTTGGAGAGGAGTGTGCGCTCTCGGTAGTTTTTTGTAGCAGGGTGCTAGAGATTGATCCTCCGTTTGTGCCTTTTTTAATTCCTCAGGAAGGATGTTGGGTGGGGATTCCAACTCCGTATTCCGTTTGGCCTGTCCTCTAGTGGTGACAGCCGCCACAACCAGAGGGTGAATGGGTTCTCCCAAGAACACATACCTACACCCTAAGATCAAGGGATAAATAGGGTCGTCCAAGATCGCTGCACGGATTTCCCCAGTCACATATTTTGATTTGACCTTAATCTTGGCTATGGCCAAACGCATAGGTGCTGCACTTTTAGTAGGTCCTTGTATTTCTATAGTGTCTTCTGTCATCTGGTCAGGCTTGACTAGGGATGCACAGACAACTGCGTCGAATGCAAGGCCTGTATCATAAAGGCAGGTCACCTCTTGGTCATTTACGAGGACTGTCTCAACGACCGGGGGATGTCGGGGTTTGTCCAGAGGTTCTTCCGGTCCATTTCCCCTTGCGGCACTTTTACGTAAGCAGGCAGCATGATGAGGTGGGTTTTTCCGGTTGCACTCCTGCGTATTGTGGGTGATGGTTCTACAGTGCTTACACCATTTTTCCCCTTGCCTCTGCTGCTGGAAATTAGATCTCTGAGTAGTCTTGTAGTCTGGCTTGTCATGCTTTTTGAAGTTAGTATACGGTGGTTTCACTTGGGGGTCCATGTGTGACTGAGCTGTCTGTCTAGGTACGTAATCTGGTTGTTTCCGTCTGGGTGGTGGATTCTCTGATAGTGCTGCCTGATATCGTTCCGCTAACTGGACTATGGATTCTAAAGTGCTGGCCCCATTCTCTGTCAGGAATCTTCTCATGTCGGAAGTCATGGTGTCCTTCAGTTGTTCGATCATGACCATTTCCTTCAGGCCTTCCCAATCATGAGTAAAATTCCCTAGGGCACCCCACTTCTCCACGTAGGAATCCAGTCTCGCAGCAAACTGAGCAAAGTTCTCTCCGACTTCCCTCCTAGAGTTACGGAACCTCTTCCTATAGGCGTCAGCATGTAGCTCATAACGAACCAATAGTGCCTTTTTCAAAGAGTCGTAGTCATCCTGTAAACCTGGAGGAAGCTTGCTATACACGTCATAAGCAGTTCCTCTAAGCCCTTGCGACAGTTTCAGGTTCCATTTGCTCTTCTCCAAACCAAACGTGGTGGCAAACTTCTCAAATTTGTCGAGATACCTATCGATCGAGTCGGCTTGTTCCGAGAAAGCTTCAAATGGAAACGTCAAAGGTCCCAAAGTTGACATGAGTGAGGATGGCAAAGGTCCGGTGCCCCCTGCGTGCAAGGAAGGCATATCATCTGACCGTGGCGATAGGTTGCCTGAGGAGGTAGATGCGGTCGCACCGGCTACTGGTTCAACTCTTTGAGCTTGTCCCTGCATCTCTAACTGCTTCATCTTCAATGCATGCTCGCGTTCATCTCTCTCGCTTCTTTCTCTAGCGTCTACAGCTTTTATCCTCTCATCTATTTCTGCTAACTTTATTCGCTCTTCTCTTTCAGCTTTCGCTGTTTCTCGAGCGTAATACTTATCAGTCTCGACACTGACATAATTTGCAAGGTCCACCCCACTATAACCTAGATCTCGACCGGCCTCCCCTAGTGCTGCCTTAAGCTTAACTATTTCAGCCATCTTTTGCAGTTAAAGTCCACACTGAGTAAGCTAGTGCTACCTTCCAATAGTATTTCTAGCAACAAGTAAATACTAATTATTTATCCGACTGCTGTAGAATGAAATTACTACAGTTATGGAGACTTAAGGTCTGTAATTCAATGAAATACAAAATCAAGAACTAACTTAATTAAACACAACATATATAAAGGGATTCACCAATCAATGCCTGAATTTCTAGAAAAAATGTTTTCTGTCTTTCTAGAGCTCACTGTGTGAAAATACATGTGTTAAAATGGTATACTGTAATGACTGAATGGATGATACTATCCCAGAGGTATGATAAAATACATAAGTTCAAATCCCGGACCGAGACACCAGTGTCACGTAGCGTTTAAAGGATAAGAGAATTATTTAGAGGAAATAATAGATCTGATGTGGAAGATTTGGCTCAAGGAATCCCTGCTGGGTTTTCCCACTTCCGAAGGGTGACGAAGAGGGTAAATTCTCCTAACTCGACAGGTCTGGAAAAGATTGTAAGGAGATATTTGGTCTCTCGCTACCGTCGTCCCCTTCTCAGTTATCTATTATTATTATTCTTTAAATTATATTATATTTTACGAGCCCCCCCTCCCTTATAAAGGAAGATAAACATAGACAATATTCAACATCTAATGGAAGGAACAAAGCGTGGGGTACAGTATATACACCCAATTGGTTTATTGCAATAAAGTGAATAGATGGTGAATGATAGTATTGTCGATGGAATTAGTGTCTGCTGTATGTATTATGTGTCTCACAATTCACGTGTTTTTCATCATGGATGACTAAACTTTGTGGCATTGATTAGGTGAGTTTCCTTTGTCGTGGACTTAGCTTTTCAGCCCCCGGCTGATAGTGAAGTGTGGTTAGTTCTCCGGTCTCCTGACGTTGCCCCGGTAGGTCTTGAATGGTTCGGATTTGCCTTCTCTGTGCTCGACTCCGTATTCTGCGCTGAGATTGGACTGTCGTGCAAGGCTCCACCATAGACTGAAGACAAATACGACGGCTTCATTAATTTTCTAGCTTTAGAAAGCAGTCTTTCCCTAAGCCGTCCCTCTGCCCGTCACCTCAGATTTTAGTCTCTAACATCATATGTCTAGAGTCTAATCTTGAATTCAAGTTTCTCCTGTCTGTCCTTTATTATATTTCTCTGCCCCAGTGGCAGTATTATAATTCTTTAGACTGATTTATCGTCAGCTTAACCCGATGAATTATTATAAATGTCAGTTAAACCCACCAAATTTATCATAGAAATGTCGGCAACAGTATTCTAGTTCTGTGCCTCTAGCCTAATCGTCATGTCATTATGATGAATTTAACAAATAATTGGACATCCGTGTTTTTAGAATTGTCTGACAACATTATCACACACTTCATGTCTGGTCGCCTCGTCATATAATTTATAATGAATATATGTCACGGTCGGTCAACATTATCGTTAATATTAATTTCCGTTAGTCTAAACGTCGGGTCGAAAATAATCAAATAATATGGAAATTAATAGCTATATATATATATATTCCCGTTATACATTATTATGAACATGTACATATCCCGTGGGATCATAAAATATACCCGATCACATGTGGCTGGATGTGATCGTAAAACAAAAATATGAATAAAGTAAAAATACCAATCTTGCGTCGATTTTGCAATGTACTACACATTTCATCACATTATATTCTAGCGAGATTTCACTTACCTACTCAAAGATGGACGCTAACCCGCAATTAGACACGTGGCTTCAGTGCTTTTAATGCGAGAATTCGCCGATAATTGGGTTAGACCTAGCTGTCTCAAGGGTTCCGGGCAAGTGAAGATTGCCCGTGTTTGGCGCACTTTTAGCGGGACATTTCCGCTTGGACACGTGATCCATAGCGTGCATCATGTGACATTAGCGTCAAATAAACGCTCCAATCAATAGCGTTAAAAGTCACGTGGGGTCTTCCTAAAGTGGCATAAACTGGTTTTATCAGCTTAAGCAGTCTTAAATTAAAACAGGTTCCTAGCTACCGAGGTCATTGGTCAACAATGACGTCGTATCTAAAAATAGCGAGAAAATACTGAATACTAGGAGAATTTCCGCAAGTGACACTTCCCGGGACTTTGCGATCATGCATTGAGGATGAGAAAAAAACGATGTCACGTAAATAATAAAAAAATGAAGAGAAGATTGGGCAAGTTGTCACAGTTGCTGATCTTTGTTATTGTTTACATTGTTATTGTTTACATTGTTTGCATTGTTTACATTTTCAATGTTTACATTCTGCATGTGTTTACATAGTCATTGTTTACAGTTATAGTAATTAGTTAATGGGCTATGCTAATGCACTGTTACTACTACACTGATGATAAATGAATGATGAATAGTGTCGTGCACTATTGAATGAGAAGTGCACTTATGATCAAGAATTGAGTGCTGATATTTCATATACAAGTTCTTTGATTGGAGACTTGTTTCCCACAGAGACTGGGATAATATAAGGTGATGTGAATATACAAGTGCTTAATTAAGACTTGTTACACTTAGGTTTGAAATAAATTAGTTAATTATTTCAGGTTTTGGACTCATATGTTAGACAACATGTCTACATTTGAGCACTTTATTGAGCAGGGTAAATTGCTTGGGAAGACTGGTGATAAGTTAGAAGAATTTGCAACTGCTCGATATGATAAAGCAATGGAAGCTGAACAAAAGAAACTGCATATGGAAGCTGAACAAAAGAAACTGCAGATGCAGGTGGATGAAAAAAGATTCCAAATGGAAATGGAAAAACAAAAAAGGGAATCAGAAGCTGAGGAAAGAAAACTCCAGCTAGAGGCTGAAAATAAAAGACTTGAAAAAGAGGCTGAAAATAAAAGACTTGAAAAAGAGGCTGAAAATAAAAGACTTGAAAAAGAGGCTGAAAATAAAAGACTTGAAAAAGAAGCTGAAAGACTTCAAATAGAGGCTCAGGCTGAGGAAAGAAGATTACAGAGAGAGTCTGATGAGAGGAAAGAGAAAGCAAAAATGGAACATGAAGAAGGTCTTAGCTTTAGAGTTGGAAAAATTGAAATTGATGAACATGAGTAATGGTAATGATTCAAACAAGGGTTCATCTTCTGGTAGGGCTAATAATGATACTTTTAAGATTAAGTTACCAACATTTAGTCCTTCCAGTGATGACATAATGTTCTATCTGGACAGATTTGAACAAGCATGTACAGCTCATAACATAGACAAAGCAAAATATGTTTATCAGTTATCAGGGATACTGACAGGTAAAGCTCTAAGTATATTAAATATGGTGGATGAACCTGACAAGAACAATTATGAGGTTGTCAGGGCCGCTTTGTTAAAGAAATATCAGCTTAACGAAGACGGCTATCGTCTACAATTTAAAAACATGTTACCTGAAAATGGAGTTGAATTCTCCGAGTTTATTGCAAGAATACGCATTACTTTCTCACGATGGGTTGAACTATCTAAGACGGAAAAAACTTATGAAGGACTTATGGACTTAATACTTAGAGACAAAGTCATGTCGTCTGTCAATGAGTCTTTCCTTGCTTTCCTTCATGAACGTAAACCTAAAACAATAAAAGAAATGGAAGATTTCTGTTGCCAATACGTAACTGCGCACCCACACATAACCATGGGTAACTCTAAGGTGAAAGAAGGTTTACCAGTTGCTTCGGCAGCTCCGTATGGTCAAAACTTTGCTCGTAGATTCCAACAAAATTTTGATAGAAAGAGTAGCGGTAATTTCTGTCAAAATCATGGAAATCAATTTCATGGTGATTCTTCTTCGAAGAATTGGAGACAACCTGATAGTGGTCGTTACTATCACCCTAATAATTATAAGCATTTCAAAAGAGGATATGGTAATAGAGGTTATTCCTGCCGAAGACCTCAGAACCAAACAAATAGATGTTCGCATCAATGTGAACATGATAGTAATCGTGGAAACTGGAATTCGAACCAGGATAACAATTACAATAGAGACAATAATAACTGCAGAGATAATAATAACTCTGATAACTTCAGAGGTAATAATAGTCGGGGTAGATCTCAACACAAAAAAAGAGATATCAGCAGGCTAATGCTGTACAACAGGAAACTGAGGGAGCCTGTAATCATGTTGTTGATAGTAAAAACTTTGACGCTGTCACTGGTTCTGCTTTTGACTTTGAGAGAGCAAACAAATGCCCCCAATGCAGTACTTTATTCGAACCGGGTACCATAACTACTTTGAGTTGTGGTCACCCACTTCCCGCTCTTCCTGCTGCTGTTGCGCATGACGGGAGGGGTTCTTTAATTCTACATAAGGGTCTTGTTAATGATACTCCGGTCTCACTACTTTTCGATTCCGGATGCACCACTATTGGTGTTAGACAATCGCTTGTAGATCCATCTTGTGCTACAGGAAGGGTTATTAAATGTGTCACATTTGGCGGCACTCTAGAAAAATATCCTACTGCTGTAATTCGCATTGCCACTCCTTTCTTTACTGGAGATGTGCATGCTTGTCTCTTACCTAATCCTATTGCGGACCTTATTATTGGTCGTATTCACGGAGTTAGGGAGTGTACCCCACAGCAGATTGCTGCTTGGGAAGATAATAACATGCAAGCTACAAATGCAGTAGTTACAAGAGCACAAGCTCTACAAACACCCGAAACTTCACTGAATAGTGATAATGAAGTTGATAGCCAAGATAGTCACTTAGTAATCACTCGTGACTCTTTCATAAAATTGCAAGAAGAAGATCCTTCTTTAAAAAAATTCTTCGTTCTTGCGAAGAAAGGTGATCCGAATCAGGATACAAATAGAAAATCTTGGATTGCAATGAGAAACGGCGTACTTGTACGTATGGTACAAGATTCGACTACGTCGGCACATTCGCAAATTCTTGTTCCCAAGAGCATGAGAGTGCAAATATTACAACATGCTCATGACTCGCAATGTGCTGGACATATGGGTTTTGCCCGTACGAAGTCGAGAGTCCTTGCGGCTTTCTTTTGGCCTTTTGTCAATAAGGACATTCGTATTTACTGCCGATCATGCAAGGTATGTCAGGAGGTCAAATCTAGAGGACCACGACATGCTGCGCCTATCCAGGCTGCTGACATTCCTATTCGGCCGTTTCAGAAAATGGCCATAGATATTATTGGCCCTTTTAAGGTCAAGTCGGCCAGAGGACATCAGTTTATCCTTACATGTGTCGATATGTGCACACGTTGGCCAGAGGCTATTCCTCTTAAGAGCATATCTACTACAGATATCGCAGATGCTCTTTGGTTGATATTTTCTCGCTTGGGGTTCCCCAGAGAAATATTGTCAGACCATGGCACTCAACTCATATCTGACACTATGTCACAGGTAATGTCTACCTTACATATTGAACGATCTCTCAGTAGTATCTACCATCCTATGTCTAATGGGTTAGTTGAGCGTCTGAATAGAACGCTCAAGACTTTGCTTGGTAAGATAACTGAAGATCATCCTCAAGATTGGGACAGGGTTTTACCCGCGGCTCTCTTTGCCTATAGAGAAGTCCCTAATGAACACACAGGATTTTCTCCCTTCGAACTTGTCTTTGGCGCGCGTCCACGCGGCCCTATGTCTTTATTACACGATCTCATCACTGCCGATGATATTAGCGATGAAACTCAATCCTCATATGAGTATGTCATTGCTCTTAGACAAAAGATCATTGAGGCATGTAAGCTAGCAACTGCTTCATCAGAAATTGCTAAAGAGAAGGCAAGGCAGTTTGCTAACAAGAATAGATGTCTACGACAACTTTGTCCAGGTGACAAAGCATTCGTCCTACTCCCCAGTAGGGAAAATAGACTTCTTATTGCATGGAAAGGTCCGTATGCAATAGTCTCTCGGATTTCCGATGTTGACTATGTGGTCGATATTGATGGAAAGCATAAAACTTTCCACATAAACATGCTTTCGGAATTTCACGAACGTCCGGACTATTTGCTGCCTATTTTCCAGGCAACGGATGATGCTCCTGCACCTCACGGTCATTATTCATCCCTGTCTGTCATACAGGATGAGGAAGCTACCTTCTCTGATGTCAACCTTCCCCTTCCAGTGGTTCCATTACATTCCACGGAATCTTGGAAAAACGTTTCTGTTTCTCCTAATCTTTCTGGTGACGAACATCGACAAGTCTCGTCGATGTTACAAACATTTCAGGATGTTCTCACTGACATTCCTGGACACACAGATGTCATAGAACATGACATAATTCTTACCGACAATAATCCAATTAGGGTTAGGCCGTATCCTATTCCTATACACTTTCAGTCGCAAGTGGAAAAGGAATTGGATGAAATGATTCAATTAAATATAATTGAACCATCGACTTCACCATATTCTTCTTCCATGGTTATTGTCCGGAAGAAGGATAAGAACATACGAATTTGCGTTGATTATCGCAAATTGAATCAGGTCACAAAGTTCGATGCTGAACCGATGCCTTTGTTAGAAGATCTACTGATTAGACTTTCTAATTCTAGATTCTTCACTAAACTTGACTTGTCTAAAGGTTATTGGCAAGTGCCTTTAGCAGAGCATGCCAAACCTCTTACTGCTTTTTCTACACCTAGGGGTCTATTTCAATGGAATGTTATGCCTTTTGGTCTCATGAACGCCCCTGCCACTTTCGTTCGCATGATGCGTCGAATTCTGTCACATCGTTCGGATGTCATCGCATACTTAGATGACATCTGTCTCTTCAGTGATACCTGGGAAGATCACTATTTAGGGTTATATGACTTACTGTCCACTCTACGTGAGAATAATTTGACAGCAAAACCTTCTAAAGCTTTTGTTGGTTTTGGTGAAATCTCTTTCCTGGGTCATCGTGTTGGTCATGGTCTCTTGAAGACAGAAGACCACAATACTTCCAAAATACTGAACATCTCTGTTCCTAAAACGAAGAAACAAGTTAGGAGTCTCTTAGGTTTAATTCAATTTTATGGGAGATTTATTCCAAATTTATCTTCGATCATGGCACCTCTCTCAACATTGTTGAAGAAAGGTTCGCCTAATCTGGTCCGTTGGTCTGAAGAATGCCAATCTTCACTAGACCAAATCAAGAATATATTTTCTTCTCCTCCCATCTTAAGATTACCTACTCTTGATAGGACTTTTGTTCTTCGGAGTGATGCTTCATCCACTGGGATTGGAGCAGCACTGATGCAAGAATATGCAAATACTCTGCATCCTGTTATGTACA
Source organism: Oreohelix idahoensis (assembly GCA_024509875.1). NCBI lineage: Eukaryota > Metazoa > Mollusca > Gastropoda > Stylommatophora > Oreohelicidae > Oreohelix > Oreohelix idahoensis. Next base: position 166,564 of record JAMPIV010012456.1, read on the forward strand.
TTTCTAGAAAACTAAATGCGGCAGAGAGGAACTACTCGGTTTTAGACCGTGAGTTGTTAGCGATGGTTTGGTCAATTCTAAAGCTACAAAGATTCCTCCTGGGCGCACATTTCATTCTAGAGACTGATCAGAAAGCTCTTACAGCTATTCAGACTAAGAATTTGAAGAGTTCGAGATCCACTCGATATGCTATAGCTCTTCAACCTTTTCACTTCACGGTACGAGCTATCCGTGGTGCGGATAATGTGATGGCTGACATTTTGTCTAGATGCCCACATGACTCCAACTAATACTTCTGTCCTATATTTCCATATATTACAGAGTCATAACACACCTATATTTCTACAATAGATTAGCACATCTGTACTTACTTTATATGTACACACTATCGTGCTTTGTTGTCATCTTCTTCTGTTCGTTTTTTAAGATGATAGAGGAGGACTGAGTAGTTAATATAAGGGCCGTTAGTTTACTAAACAGCCACAATTATTAATAATGTATTGTACCTTATGAAGCATATTAGTTATTAATTAGCATTATATTGCTTGTACTTTCTCAGAATGTCATTGTTGAGCTGAGGACTTACCTTACTAGTATCAAGCATGACGAGTTCTAGATTGTGTACTTACCCTCGGAATACCAGAGCATATGTCCTGGATCGTCATGTAGTTTAACTTTACTATGTACTTATGTCATTACATGTCAAAGAATGTACTATTTAAATTTTCCTATCAGATTTGTACATCCATTTTTAAAGACAATATTAGAGTATGCTGTTTAATGATGATTATGGTAACTTGCATACGTATATTGTGTTTACATGCTAACGTGATGTGTGTTGGTGACACCTCCCCGATGTGAATATTTTTTGAGACATATTTATTTTTCTGTTGAGGTATATCCTCACCAGACACTCTATATTTAGCCTCATGTTAGGCAATTTAATTAATTATCAGCGCATAATTCGTGCGTTTTGAGCCGCTTATCGCATGCTCTTTGATATTTAAAAAAAAATATGTTCCACATTTTTTTTTATCGGGAGGAGGTGGTGATATGTTGCGTGATAAATTCTCGCAACATCGTTTTTTTTACAATATCTATTTTATAACGCAAGGGCAACAACTGCTTGAAATTTATAGTCACTTTTCTCGGTAAGCATTTGTCTTCTCGCGTTGGTATCGAATGCAGTTGAGTTTGAGCTGTGGTCATTTTGCGCTGGACTGCGCATGACTTGTCTTGCTTCTTGGTCGATCGGTTTCCGCCCACCACTAGTGGAGTGAGCGATTTGGAATGGCGAAAGAGATGCCTCGTTGAAGAGGGGATCTCCGCTATTTTTTTGTTCTGTCAGGGATGTGTAGTCCTCTTAATGGATATTTCGTTTATTCGAGATAATACCTCTAGTGTTTCCCACATGTCGGGAGGCGTGATATTTCTGTGTATTTCATGAAAGCAAGGTAAATTAACATTTTCATTAACTCTATCGATTTTGGGTCGTGAGCGATTTCGATTCATAGCCTGTCTTCGAAAGTCGTCGTCACGAGATGTTTTCCCAGCTCACATGTCGCTGTATTGTACTGCATCGGTTGATGCAAGTCCCAAGGACCATTACTTGCTACTTTGTTAAATGAACTAGGTTTGGAAAACCTTTATTATCTAGAGGATATTTTTGAGGACATTATTTATACTTCGGCAGACGTGTCTGTCTTGCTGAAGTCAGACTAAGGAGAGTGAACTGATCTCATACATCTGGTTATCTCCTGGCTGTTATAGAAAAGGATGGAGTTTTTCACCTGACTACATTTACAGCACTATGAAATATAACATGCATCTGACTCATCATTGTAATGCTGTCTACCGTCTATTGCTGTATTGAATGTTGCTGTGATAATGACTGTTTGATGTGCCTACATATTCGCGTAACCATTTTGTCACTGTGGCGTCCACAATAAATAATGAAGAAAAACGTCAACGGCTGTTTCAAGAATCATTGACTTTATACGTCGTGAGTTTACTGACGTCCTATGTGGATTGCCCTGTTATTTTTGTATGAACATTGTTTTGACTGAACACATCTGCACACTACACAAAACCAGACATGCGGATACCATCCATCATCATATGGCATCACGCATCAAGGGGGTATACACAAGATTGAGCTGCTCTGGCCAACGTAATCTTAACTTCTGTGTGGGCGGCAGGAAACAGTCTCCTATGCTCGCTTGCTTCACAGTTTTCTTGAGAAACAACACTGGTCGATATCTTGACCAAGGAGTATGCTATCAGCCTCTGGATTCAACAAAACTCAGACCAGGTGCTGCTTTAATACGTTAGTACCACGGTCCCTGAAACAAGAAGGTTGTACCTCCTACTTCAGAACTAATTTATAATCTATTTCCACACTGAAGCACAATACATAACAAACACCGAGTTCAGCGCGGTAGGCCAACTGTTAGCTTCTCATGAACAATATACAGCAGTATTCCTCTCCCTAATGGTTACAACGCCTCTGCAATTCCAGGATTAATTCCTTCTATTCAATAAGATAGGTGTCATAGTACTATTTGGCAATCCCATGCAGTTATACTCCTCTCCGACAAGTTTTTCTCATGATAGAGCAATATCTAGGCTTTGCCTCATGTTTCTTACTGAACCACACACATACAGACATAAATTTATCAAGTCACATTCAATTTTCATCTAAAAGATATCAAATATGTCTAGCTTACCACAATTCACGGAAATATTAAACAAATACGTTGACTGGCGATGAGTTATGGCACCATTCCGATCTGCCTCTGTCCCAGGCTTTTATTAGAAAAATATGAGCTGGATCTCAACGCACTTGCTTTTACAAATTGGATTTTCAAAAAGTGGCACTGAACAGACGCTCCTAATTGACTATATGAAATGGTCTAGCCAATGAGACCATGTTTACAAAAGCTTTTGAAAAAAAGTACCCTTCCTATCGTTGCCATTAACAACCAAAAATAGTATTTGCCATCGACTAATCATGTTTCGCCTTATATATAATTCTAGCCAATCAAATCGGACCTAACGTGGTGGCCCCATTTCCTCTAAAGCAGTGTCCAAACACGCCATTATGAGCAAATATGATCCTGTGTTGTCAGACAACACCACTATAATATTTTGGCTATAATTTGTTAATTATTAGACTATTTGCTTAACACCTAACATATTATTTGTCAGCAAGACCTAAGGCACCCAAATATATAAGTTTAATGGAGCTAAGTGGTTTCGTTCAAAATATGTATTTTCTTCTAGGATAGTCGTCCTGTTACCACCTCCTCACTTCCATACTAGGGGATGTCTTCTGTAATGTCAGACTAATGTCAGGAGCTTAGACATAAATCAGTAGAATGTCATGTTTCCTAATAAGCATTAAAGATGTTTTCAAAACCTAACCATGTATTGGTAGTGTTTTTTTTTTCACTGTTTATTTGAAAAAAAGCAAGTCTGTATGCCTTTCGCGTGGGTGGCATTAATTTTATATCGCGTTGGTAGTATTGCATGCGTTCCTCCGTACATCTCTCTCTCTCTCTCTCTCTAAGTCCGTCTGTCTTTTAGTTTACGTAGTGCATAAATGACATTAATGGAATATTAAATCTAGGTCATTACGCAGTGTGTTTATCTCAAGGTTTTCTAAGAAACTCAGTACCAGTTTTATTTTTTTGAAACGCGTGTAGTTGATGCAGTAGGCTTTTCTAGTAAACGTGAAAGCGTTACAATTATGCAGACGAAGTAGAAAAAGGGGTTTTTCTTGTTTAACTAGCATGACGTTCTATAATGCAGGCGTACGCTATTGTGACCGCACTGTTCTTCTTTTACCATTCTTCTTTCCTTGTATTGAATTAATTCGTTAGGCTTTACATTTACTTTTTAATTTAGATATGTGGATTTAGAATGTTTCACGACAATAGAGTTGAAGCATTAGCGAAGCTTTTCAACGTAGCCAGCGGAAATCCATTCGACGGGCAAGTGGAGAATTGGGTATTCCAAAATCTACTGTTTACGACGTTGTGCACAACAGATTGCGGCTTAGAGCCTACAAGATCAAGCTAGTGCAGAAGTTACAGCCAAATGATAAACCCAGACGGGCCGAGTTCGCAAATGCAATGCTATGTCACCTCGATGATGACAATGAATTTCTCAATCGTGTGGTATTCTCCGATGAATCGACCTTTCACACTTGTGGCAAAGTTCACCGGGATAACTGTAGGATATGGGGAAATGAAAACCCACATGTCGTAATGGAGCATGAGCGAGACAGCCATAAACTTAACGTGTGGTGTGCCTTAACCTCGAATTATGTGATCGGGCCATTTTTCTTCGCCGAAGCCACAGTCAGAGGAGCAACATACCTAAACATGCTGCAAAATTTTGCAGTTCCTGGGATACCAGAAGGATTCATATTCCAGCAAGATGAAGCACCTCCACACTATGCCAATGAAGTAAGAAACTACCTTCATCAACAATTTCCAGATAGATGGATTGGAAGATTAGGTCCCATTGATTGGCCACCAAGGTCACCAGATTTGACCCCCTTAGATTTCTTTCTATGGGGATACGTAAAAAGCTTTGTCTATCAAACTCCGGTGCAGGGACTGGATAATCCTCGGCAGCGAATAATTTACTCTTGTGCATCCGTCACACCTCAGATGCCGCAAAACACGTGGAGAGAGATAGAATGCCGTCTTGACATTCTTCGAACTACTAAAGGCGCTCATGTGGAGATCTACTGAAACTTGGTGGAGATCTACTGAAACTTGGTGAGTTGCTACTGAAACTTAATGAGTTTGCCTAACAGAAAATCAAAATCCGGTCGGTCTGCTATTATTAGTATAAGAAATATTGACATTTGTTATTGGTAGTGATTCTGCCGGACACACTATATTCCGCTTGAAATTGGCGGATCGCTTACAGGGAAGATGATCACCCTCTCCTTTCCCTAAACTGCTGCAAATCCATAGAACCAACTCCACCATAACTCCACCACTGGAACGAAATCTTGGGCCTAAAGCTAGGCCTCTACCCAGACAAGGTGCATTAGATCTAAGATAAAACCCCGAGGTAATCAAGGCGTGCACTTCAGATTTAATGAGACGCTGAAGGTAATCCCTCCACTTGTACAAAGGCCCGCCACTCTTGGGAAGGCGCGAGCAAAAATAAACATATATATATATATATATATATATATATATATATATATATATATATATATATATATATATATATATATATATAAGGCGAATGCAGATGACGCCTGTGGAGCAGGGCGCTCCAGTTGCTTTGCGAGTAGGCGTTGGCAGTTGTTCCCAGCAAAGGGAAATTAACCGACTGGACCGGTAATTTTTTATTTTTTTTCCGTACGCCCGCTATTACTCGAGGCGAAATCTCAGGTTAAAGTCTAACCTGAGACTGATTTTACATGAGTATCCCTTTTTTCTTGCACAGAGACGGGTGTCCTTCGCCATTCAGGCAGATATTCGCCGATTTCGGAGGTACCCATTAGAGCTGGGTCGGCTCAGAAGCCGCCAGTCCCTGGTCGACGATACTTCTTCAAATGTCCTCGCCAGGGCTCGAGTTAATCCAGTCCTAATCCCGGTCGACGAAAACTTTAAATGTCCTCGCCCGGGTTTGATCCTGGGTCACTCGGTCGCCAGCGCAGTGTGGTAACCACTACGCTAGCGCGGCTCCCACTGGGCCCGTAATAAGAAGTCGGACTGAAGAACCACAACTGCAGTACGGTGGGGACGCTGGTTTATCCGGAAGGCAGGAAGGTAATTCCAAGCTGATGGCTCAGAACTCTGTCGGAGGTGAGCAGGTGTTGCTGTAATAAAACATAGTCAAAAAGCACTTATCATCTATTCAACATCAAGATCAAACATCATTTAAAGCAAAGCAAAAATGGAAAACATTTAACATCTAGTCAGCATCCAATCAAACATCGTTTAAAGAAAAGCAAGGGTATACCAATTGACAGATTAACTGTTAATCAATCCTTTCCCACCCCGTTGGGCCAGTGCTGACCTGAATCTGCATTTATTTATTTTTCTCTCCTTTCCTCTCTCGCTGACCGCTACTCGTCGAGCGAGCCGGCATGCATGCCTAAGAGATAGCTCGCACATGCGTAATAAGAGGGATTTACCCCGGTTGACGAACGGGGGATTAGGGAGGTAAGCAAACCTGGCCGTTAACTAGCGCAGAACTGACCTTTTAATGTATGTCAGCCTGTATGTAAACAGTTTACAGGCCTCGGGTTTCCCTTCCTTATGTGTTATAAATGTTTATACAATATCAAAACCTACTCTCTGTCCTGTACTTACTGTTCTTAGTCTTCTATCATTTACTAGACACAGTAGTAAGGTCTTTGTCCTGTGTAGTCTGATCTATACTGTATAATAGGGGAACAACAGAAGTGATTGCGTCATTAATAGGCTGGACTGCCCATGGTAAATTTTCGGTGTTATGTGATGCCGGTCGCACTAATGACCCGCCATCGAAGCATCATTTATTGGTGATGCCTAGATGGCAGGGAGGATAGTATGATTCGCTTGCATAGCTAGGCGGGGTTGTCGCACGGAAGGTCCTGGGTTCGAGTACTGGGTAAGCCACTCACGTCTGTTGTTTTTCTGTTGTCTAGTGTTTTACTTCTTTATTTCTTACGAGTGCCTGAAAACGTACCTTTATGTTTGTCCCATCAATAAACATTTAAATAGAATAGACCCACTACGTGAACCAAACTGTAGGCACTGTCACCACCATCTGTCACCACCATGAGGAATCAGTTGAACACCTACTGTTACAGTGCCCAAGACTAACTGACCTGCGACACCAGCTACTCCAATCGCACCCAACCATCCACAATACACTCTACACATCATCACAACAACTGAGGAAGACTTGTACCGTTGTCAGAGAGGTAATGGGCTGTCAAGAGCTACCTGCTCACATCTAAAGGGATTATATTATCATCATCATCATCATCATCTATACTGTTAACCTTTTCATTTAAATGTAAAGTAAATATAACGGTATTCAATTTAAATGTAAAGAAAGTATTCTCTCGAGGGATTAAGCTTAATTCTCATCGAGGGTAAATTCTGAGGTTGATGGGATGGTGGAATAGGAAGATGGGGATACATAACTATGTGTCGGGAAACTCAATACTCAGAGGGTATTTGTTTCTATTCTTTTACCATACTAGTTGGTGGTACCAGCTGAGGGTACTAATCTCTGGAACAAAGTAAGGGTAGAAGTGGCCTGACATTGAGCTAGACACCATCATCAGAGGGTCTTAGAGATGCAGGACCAGCTTTGCAGTTACTCCCTGATCTTACTTGGAACGTGCTGCGCCTTTAATCTTGACCAGAGACGTGAAAACTCCAGTGACCTATCTGCACAGAACCCAAAAAGCCAGCGGGAGCAGCAACTACCATTTGCAGCTAAGTGTGAAAGAATGGGGCAACCTCTTCTCGATCTCTGTTTCACTCCGGCAGTAATCGGTACATTTGTAGTAATGATTTTATTGCGTGCGCTTCAATGGTCGCACTTTTGTTCTTTCTCTGTCCACTGTAGCCAATATTTTGTATTTTCCTTCTTACACTCCTCTCAAGGATAGTCGTCATGTCTGTTTGTTACCCATTTCTCTAAATCATTTGCAGAAGCGGTGGAGATAATATTGTCAAAACCATTTGTCACTCCTTGTTGCTGTATGCATAGCAATTGCAAGGGCGCGGCAAAGCTTTGCTAAGATTAGCGCAGATTACAGTCATACACGCGGCGGAAACGAAGGACATAAGCGTTTCCTGTCTGACTTGTTATGACAAGATTACTTGTTACATCTGAAACACGTTGTTGTTTGAATTTACCGACATGTTTGTGAGTTTGTACACAAGGATCGGATGTTTTATTACCATATATGCGAGACGTGACCTTTGCATCACGCGCAAAATTATTCCATGTCGGGATATTTTGAAATATCTCCACCCAACACGCATGTTTGAAAACGATTGGCGCTTTTGCTTAGCATCATAACAACCAAATGCGGGGGAGGACAGTGAATATAACCTGACGCGTTTCAGTGTTAAGACACCGTGTAAATTCACTGTGAGAAAACGCTTGCCAATACGCCACAACCAGACCTTGCCAGAAGTTAGAATTCAGAATTCCATTTTATCAGGCCGGATCTTTTCTTTGAGAATCTTGACGGACTTACAAAACAGCCCAGGAAATCTCCATCATTTTAACAAGACAACCGAGACTGGGGAAACTGAGAACACACGGGGTCATAGAGGGAATTATCTTATAAAAGTAACGACCCCCAAGAACACGTGTAAGAGGCCTAATCAAGTGCCTTAACTTCATTCATCTGAGCAAAACGTCTGTGAGCCAGGATTGGCGTAAGTTGTCATTTTACATTCTACATGTTTCATTACTAACACGTGAACTAATTTGTATATATTACCATGTGAATATTAAGGTGTGGAAATCGCTAGAGGTTGTACAAGTCATTTGAGGCTGGCAACCTCAGAGTATAGAATGATAATTTCATGAACCACCACTGCAAGGGCTGGGGACTGTTTTATCGCTAGTTTCTTAAAGAGAACTAAAAGCCTAAAGAGTCCCATGTTCCATATGGAGCAGGGAGGAAAAGATGAAAGAAATAATGTACATTCTAATTATAATACTTACAGTTTCAAACCAGTGTAAATGTCTAGGTAAACATATTCACTTTAAAATTAATGAAAGTTTCAAACTTTTCAATCGGTGTAAATGTAAATGAAAACATATTCAATTTATATTGTGAACACTTTTCAAACAGTGGAGATGTAAATGTAAACATATTCTATCTGTACTATTAACCTTTTCATTTAAACGTAAAATAACTATAAAGCTTTTCAATTTAAATGTAAAGAAAATTTTCTTTCGAGGGATTAAGTTTAATTCTCATCGAGGGTAAATTCTGAGTAGACAGGATGGTGGAATAAGAGAAAGGGGACATACAAGTATGTGTCGGGAAATGCAATACTCAGGAGAGCGTTTCGTTTCTATTCCTTTACCATAGTTGTTGGTGGTGGTACCATTTGAGGGTACTATCTCTGGAACAAAGCGAAGGTAGAAGTGGCCTGACGATGAACGAGACACCATCATCAGAGGGTCTCAGAGAAGCGGGACCAGCTTTGCCGTTACTCCCTGATCATTACTTGGAACGTGCTGTGCCTTTAACCTTGACCAGAGACGACGTGAGAACTCCAGTGACCTATCTGCACAGAACCCAAGAAACCCAACGGGAGCAGAAACAGTCAGTGGCAGTTAAGTAAAAACTATAAGCTGCCACGTGAACTCCTTTTAAAACTAACTTCAAATCACAACAGTGATGATTAACATTTTTTCATAAATAATTATTCAAATTTTCTAAAACCTTGTTAAACCTAAATGATTAATAAATTTGTTTTTTGTAATTACTTACTTAGTCGTTCCCCTTCTACCGTGAGGTGTAGAGGTTTGGAAGAGAGAGCGCCAGACTATTCTATCAGCTGTCTTCTTCCTGGCCGGTTCCATTCCAATCCTCGGTCCTTCAAAGATTGTCTAATGTTGTCCTCCCAGCGGACTCTCGGTCGTCCTGGGGGTCTGGATCCCTGGCTCTTTGTTTCCCATGCTTGTCGTGGTAGCCGCTCTTCTCCCATTCTGCAGACATGGCCAAACCATCTTAGTTGGGACTGTTCTACTTGGGTCTGCAGCGGGTGGCATTTTAGGCCTTGAAGTATCGTCTGGTTGCGGACCATGTCTCTTCTTGTTACTTCAACCACCTCCTCATCCTCAGATACATCATTTCTGAGGTTTGGATCTGGCTTTTGTGGGATGTAGTCATTGCCCCTGACTCGCATCCATATGTCAAGACTGGGACATAGGTGGAGCGGAATACTATTTGTAATTATACTAATTTAACTTCGAGTTAATCATTTTAAATGTACTGCATGTTTGTCTCAGTCAATTTACTAAATACACTCTAAACACGAGCTATACCAGAATAATAAGAATTCCACTGAGTAATTCAGGGTGGGGGCTTGACGAGCTAAAATAATAATTATTCACAAAAGTTGTCGGCAGATCATACAGTTAACGTGCTCAGCCAATGCATCATTGTTCTCGCTTTTCTGAACATCTTCTGGAAATTCCCTTGAGATAGAAGCGTCATTATCCTTCTATCTACAACTCTGCCAAGAGTAATCTTGTGCAAAGGTAGACACCTTTGAAGATCCATAGTAGATACTCTTGAGTTTTGGCCACTGTTGGACCACTACTGCAAAGCAGGGGAGGCAATCCGTGACACTAAGTCAAACTTAAAAGCTGCCAAGTGACTTCTTACATAAAACACCATACCATAACACGATGATGAGTATTTTCTGTTAAAGATTATTCAGTTTTTTAAACTGTTAAAACTTAGTTAATTATTAAATTTGTTATTTGTAAGTATACAAATTTAACGTCTATTTAGTCATTTTAAATGTACTGCATGTTTGTCTCAGTCAATTTACTAAATACACTCTAAACAGAGCTATACCATAATAAGAAGAATTCCACCGAGTAAATCAGGGTGGGGGCTTGAACGAGCTGAAATAAATAATTGCTTAATTCTTCATAAAAAGCGGCGGATCAGATATAAGTTAACAATTGCCCTACCCAATGCAGCATTGTTCTTGACTTCTGAAATATCTGATGGAAAAGCTCCCTTGAGATAGAAGCATGATTATCCTTCTATCTACAACTCTGCCAAGAGTAATCTTGTGCGAAGGTAGACCCCTTTGAAGACCCATATTAGGTACCGGTACTCTTGAGTTTTGGCCACAGGTGGACCACTACTGCAAAGCAGGAGAGGCAAATCTGTGACATTTGGGAAACGCTGGTTTAAAGCATCAATTGTCCGAATATTTGGCACTATGGTATGCGATTGTTTACGTAACCAACTCTGAACTATGTTTGTAAATTACAGCTGAAAAAAAAAGTTTGGGTTAAAATATTGTATTCTAACAAAAATTGCAGGATTATTGTAACCAAATTGTTATATATATATATATATATATATATATATATATATATATATATATATATTTATATATATATATATATATATATATATATATATATATATATATATATATATATATATATATATATATATATGTCACAAAAAGTAGGGGAAATTGAATTTAAGGTAGTAGACTACCTTGTAGGGTAAAAAAACTCAAATTTTCCTTTCAGAATCAAACAACCATGGGTATAGTGTTAGTATGGACTTAACATTTTTGTCCACATAATGACCTCATTAATTATGCAAATTAGCTATCCAATATGGCCGCCGTAGTGAATAAATTATACACCTTTTTTAAAACATCATAACTATGTTATTTTTACAAGGATCTGACTTAAACTTGGCAAATTGAATTAGTATATATAGCTTGAGGTTTTGACCTAAAATAACAGATATTGACCGAAATGTTGATTTGTAATGAATTTTCAAAATTTATATTTCTTGAATGTTTGATATTTGTGCCTCATTATATATGCATGATGGTCATAAAACTAAAATTTTGAATTCAATTGTATCCATTTTAGGTCATAATCTGTAAGATTATATGATAACCAACTGTGTTAATTTTCATGTCAATTGAATGTACAGATCCAGAGATATCCTGTTTCAAAGATCACCAATTATGCTAAAAAGACAATTCCGAGAAAACAAAGAAAAACAGAAAAAGAACTCACAAAATGAAGTTTAATGAGCTCCTGTTGAATAAAGGTCTCCTTCTACTGCAGCTGCAGTGTCTATGAATCCCATTTTCAGTGCTCTCAGGGTCTTTCCATTGCAATGTCCTTACTTGCTGAATAGATCCTGTGCAGCGTTCTCCTGTATGCTTTCTTTGCCATGCGTTAACTTGTGTTCATGTATATCGAAAAATTCTGCAATGCACTGTGGCCTTTCCCAATAGAACGCACAAATGCCACCATTCGCACATTTACTTCTTTGTTTGTGAGTAGCTGAAGATGAAACATCAGAAGTATTGAAATTGGCAGTCCATTCGCCACTGTTTGTGCGCTTGATACTGATTTCATGACAAAAGCCATTCCGAGTCTCTTCGACGATCTCACAGGTCAGTGAGTACTGATAACATTTGTCACATCTAAAGTTAGCGCATAAAAACCCAAACAGTAGTTTTACATCCATAAGGATAAACCCATTTCCTTTGTTGTCATTTTTAGATTGTCCTTCACTTTCTTGGACCTTTATGACCCTTTTTTTCTTTGCTGAGGAGCACAGAGGTTTTATAGCGTCACTATCGACAATAGGTGTCTCATTTTCTGGCAACGGTTTGTTGGTGTACACGCCTCCCAGTCTTTGTCTTATTTCTCATTGTGAACAAAAGAAGCTCTGCTAACTACTATTATACAGAATCAGTATAAAACTAGCAATAAATAGAGTTGATGTTGGTGAAAATGCACTATGCATGTAACAAATGTTGAAATTTACGATCAAAGCTTTCTAGACACACACTTTTGAAAAATTCACAAGAAATCATTGAGTGATTCCCCGTGGAAAAGTTATAAATATCTTTTTCCTGTTGCCTATGTATAATTATAATTTCGCAGTTTTACAATTACGCACCTTCTTGTTGGGTCATTATTCACATGGTAACCAACTATAAACATTGGTTGCTATGCAAATCACTCAAGGGGGCGTGTGTAGAAAAACACTGATTCCTATCAAACCAGAGTATCTCTAAGCTTCTATGAATTATTTTTAGTTCAAGAACATGTTGACGATGATTTAAAGCATGAAAATGAAAATTGTTGGATTTTTATTTTTTTTAAGCTTTTCTGGGTATACTTCTACCTTAAAAGTTATCCAAAGACAATATATTTCAAATTAGTTCATTTATTCCTTCGAACAAGTAAACGTGAGCATCATAACAAGACATTTGCGGTATAAGAAGTGTTATGGCTTTACTCGCATGATTTTAGTCGCACTGGCAACCAAGGCGGGGTAGGTACTTCATGTTACAGGGTGAGAATGGGGTGGAATCTTTTATCAATGTTCATCTGTTGTTTTACTGGCGACTGCCAGAGATGGTGATTACAGAATAGGAACATAACCCAGGTGATTCTTTTGGAGACTCGTAACTGTGTTTATGTTTTAGGCTGCATGATCATCGAAAATATGGTAACATTCTTTTCTCTATTACCTGATGTAAACAAACGACACTTCCTACTGACGTTCAGGAAATAAGTTCAAGCTGGATTAAATATGAATGAACACCTTTATTAAGTGTCTGCACACTCTGACAACTTCATAATAGTTCATAAATACATGTGCTTCTGTGGTATACAAACCAGTCATTCCAAGAAATAACACACAGCCATCGAACTTACAAGATGGTCCAAACCCCAAAATCACTGCCTCGCTCGTCTCGTGCCCAAAACCAGCTCACTTAACCCCCTTCTCTCAAACCATCACTTCCGTCCTAGCTACTGAGCAATTCTACCCCAAGTTCGATGACGTCATTCCTGAACACTTTAATTAAATCACTCATAGGATTTGTGACTAGTGTTATTACACTAACTAGACACGTTCAAATACTTAGTGTTTAATCTTGCTAAGTATTCTTACCCTAACTATAATTAAGTGGCAGCTTCTTAGTGTTAATCCGACGTAACAGTCCGTACTGTCACATACGCCCGGGGCCACTAAAGTGTATCCCGTAGGGAGACACTTTATTCCCTAGAAAAAAAATTTACTAACTCTAAAACAAAATTATTGGGATTCATGTATCCCACCATAAATCATGTCTGAAGGACTACAATAAACAATAGATGGGAATGATGGATGAAATAACACCATTAACATTTCACACACAAAAATCGATCATGAAGGGGTAGGGACTGATGGACATAACATAAACGAGGGACACATGGGAAGAAAAAACTATGGAGGTTATGGTAGCTACAAATAGTACTAATAAGTGGCAAAAAAATATATATGCGCAAAATAGAACAGTAACTAACAATCATCAACGAACTAACAAAACGCTTTATGGGTTTATAGTCATCAATATCTCTCACACTTGTGCGAATCATAAAACATGAAATAACATGACAAGCGAGTTAACGTCGCAAGGAAAAAAAATTGGCAAAAAAATATGGCGGTGTTACGTGCAGTCTTTGATATCTTACAATATAATACATTTGTATGCTTGTTATGTTCGCAAATATTTTGTAAACAAAATAGATACTTTTTAGTGCTTAAGGAAAAGTCATTATTGAGTTACTTCCCTTGAAAGGAGTGTCGTCACTTCGATCGAACTCCGCGGATGAATCCAGTTTTACTGCGATTTATTCTTTGTTTGGGTAGAAATAGGTTGTTCTTGCTTCAGTGTATCTATGGCCTGAATTTATGTGTATTGTTTGTCTGGGTAGGACGAGTCTGTCTTATATCTGTATATCTTTACATATCTAAGTCGAACTATATGGTCTTTTGTCGTTAGAAAGGTCAAAGGGCTGTTCGGCGGATGTGTCGCTAGAGAGGTGTGATTTGGCTTCGCCCTGATGGGGGCTGTGATTTTTTGTGTAGCGGCTTGTCGCCGGAAAAAGTGATCTCAGTATTTATGGGGAAAGTGATAGTCGTCTAGACCTATCGTGTATGCTTTACCCCAGTGTTTATTCTTATTGCCAAGGAATGGCAGAATCATATTTCTGATACCAAGGTAACAAAAGATTCTCCTTATGAACTCTCTTACGAAGCCACCGTTTTTCGATAGGCACGATTTGTACGTCTGAGAGAATATATTTAACTAGATGAAAATGACATTCATTCCTAGCAGCACTATATCTTGTATGATGAAGTCAATTGTATCATGAAAGAATCTACAGAGCTATGAGAACATTTAATGAATGACTAACTTTAATACAGATTCATTATCTGTATCCAAACGTGAGTGACAGCTCACGAGAGAAGCCATCTTGTATCCCAATATTTTGTGACTTTCAAGAAGAGAAAGGGATACCCCGTATTATCGCTTGATGAGTCCAGAGATCACTGCTACACATGAGAACCCAGTACTAGCGGTTCAATATGATTATATGAAAAATATGTGCTGAATATTATTTCAAGGAATCTTCGCTAGACGCGGTTAGGTCTAGAAGCCATCTTGAATGTTGTTTATAATCTGACGTGCTTTGTCAGTAAACTCAGATGATATATATATGTGGGCAATACTGAGTGCTTGTCTACTGACAGTCCATTATGCTATTATTCTACATGAGTGCCCATGTATCATTGCAAGACCATTTATCCACTGTACCATGATGTATTATGCCAACCTGTGATTTGTCACTATCTGTGCTGTCGAGTGTGTACGTCCAATTAAACTGTAGCAAAGGTACACAGTCGTTGGTGTCGATGACCTCCAGCCATACATGAGTGTGAGAAAAAGACCATTTGTCAACACCACGAACTCTTCTTATCATTCGCATATTATACTCACAATCTATGTCTACACACCACTGCGTAGGTCGAGTTGACATTCCATACTCAAACCACAAGCAACACAACAACACAGCATGTAGCTCTGGTGATGTTCAAGTGAGCTTATATTTATCAACTGATGATGAGCAAAGAAAATAGAGTTATCAAAAAAAAGAGAGACTTTATCAGGCGGGTGCACATAAAATATAGCGGATGCCCAAAATGGCTGTCACCCTACACTTCACTGAAGTGGGTGATGAAAAAAGAATATGAATGGAAAAAATGGACATAGAACCACAAAACGTGGTGGCAAAGTATGGGCAAAATGGGTAAGTCTCATTAAAAAAATGACTTTGCCGGTGTAACAATAACCATAAACAATGAATGGAATGGAAACATGGTAATCAACGGACAATGGTATAGAATATATAAATGGGCAAATAGTTAAATCACATGAATGAGTGTCGGTGTAACAATAACCGAAAATTCAAACAATCATAATGCAATATGGTGTCATTATCATAATGAATCGTGAATGATGCCAACATTAGTGGCGGGTGAAGATGTACATTAGTTAATCACTTTTATTTGGTACAACAGAACGATGTAAACCTTAAAAAAAATCTGGGCAAAATCTTACGTCAGAAACATGGCAACAAAAAAATAAACACAAGAAAAACAAAAAAACAAAAAAAAAATCATAGGGGCATACAAGATGGTCAAATATTACATCAGTCAAAATAATGTGACATAATGACGCTAACACGTGTAAAAGGGAACTACATCAACTACAATATATCAGGACTGCAGAGATCGTCTGAGTTGGTGGATCTCCATCAGCAGTGGTCGAAAGGATGTCGTGAGGGAACTGTTCATGTACTGGCAGATTCGGCAATGTCTTTCTTGCAGACGAAAATGTAACAGCTCTCCATAAATAACGGCTGTTGGACTTTCCTATCTGAACTGGAAATGTGCGTAAAGTGTGTAACCCAGATGTTCAAGGATGCGTAACGATTGGTCTTCACGGTAGCATCAGGATCAAGCAATTCAGCAGGAGGGTATTGTGTAGGAGACCCGCATCGGAAGACACGAGAAGCAGGGTCGACTTCATGCTAAAAATAATAGCAGGGCAGGAAATGTCAACCTGACCGGAGACGGCATCTGGAGGTAAGTGCAGTTCAATTTGTAAACATCTTTGCAAAAATGTTCATTGCTTCCAATCTTTCAATGGCTTACAATAACAGGCGAGGATCGTACTGTGTAGGTTGGGATGTATTAACAATAGCATGGACTACGGGAGTGGACGAAAACAACGGGAAGGTCGGGGTGGAGGCTGCGGACTGGTATGAGAATAACGGAGGGGAACGCGCAATCTACGGGACGGAGGTATGACAGGGGGAGGGAGAGGCGGAGGAGAGGGACTACAGTAAGGAGAATGAACAGAACCACGGGAACGACGAAAACGGGTTCGTACATGGGCGGCCCGCTGGTGAAGGGGCTTAGGAAAGGGAACAGAATCGTAAATGAATTTTGGATGACGACGTCTAAAGAGAAAACGAGCTGAGGGAAGAGGAACATCAGGTCCAATATCAAAAGAAGAATAATCGGGGGAAGAGTCAAGATCACTAATCTCATTTTTCGGCCAATAAATTCTACGGCCTTCGTCGTCCGTTATATGCTCGAGCTCATCCGACCTGTATCCAATTTTGTCGGGGCCCATAACTCTATCCTCCCCACTTGACGAATCGAATTCTGATTCTATGTCAAGCTGGTACTTTTCTTGTACTGTATCAAGGTCGGAGGGAGGCGGAGGAAAATAACCATAAGGAGAAAGAGAAGGTTCAACATCTAAAGAGTCAGTCTCATGTTCTGTATCAAGGTCGGAGGGAGGCGGAGGAAAATAACCATAAGGAGGAAGAGAAGGTTCAAAATCTGAAAAGTCAGACAGGTTCTGTATCAAGGTCGGAGGGAGGCGGAGGAAAATAACCAGGGGGAGGAAAAGCGGGTTCAGAAGAGAGATAAACAGAGGGAGGAAAAGCGGGGTCTGAAGGGAGGTGAGCAGGGGGAGGAAAAGCGGGGTCTGAAGAGAGGTGAACAGAGGGAGGAAAAGCGGGGTCAGAAGAGAGGTGAACAGGGGGAGGAAGGGAGGTATGGACAGGAGCTGTGGCAGTAATAGGAGGTACAATAATATCATGCTGAGGCGAAGCATGAGAGGGGCCTGGGGTAACGGAGGGTAACTCAGCCAATCGAGCGTCACGGGAGTGGATACGTGAGTATAGCTCAGGAAGAGGGATATGAACCTCAGCGGTGGAACAGGAATGATAACGTCTGTTAAAGGTTTTTCTCCACTGTGTTACTGGCTTTATATATGCTCTTAGTCCATTTTCTGTCGTTACCATACATCTTTGTTGGTCACTGGTAACGTTATTTATTTCAAATATCTTTCCTTGTTTGATTATATCGATAACGTTTCTCACTGAAATGCGACAGTGTCTTTTATTGAGACTGTTCCAGTGTGCCCTTCCAGCAGCTGTTTGTTGCTGTGACAATTGTTGTTGAAGCAGGTGGTTTTTCTTTTGCAACAAAAATACTTGATGCTCTAGCTGTTGACTGGGTGAATCCATCATAAAAAAAACAGTTACGAGCTGGTCATGGGCACCAAATCAAGTTATGTGGCCGGGGGAGTGGACGTGAACGGCACCAAATCAAGTTAGATGGGACCGGGCTTGGTCACGGTGACAAATCAAGTCTAGTGTGACAGGGTGAGAATGGGGTGGAATCTTTTATCAATGTTCATCTGTTGTTTTACTGGCGACTGCCAGAGATGGTGATTACAGAATAGGAACATAACCCAGGTGATTCTTTTGGAGACTCGTAACTGTGTTTATGTTTTAGGCTGCATGATCATCGAAAATATGGTAACATTCTTTTCTCTATTACCTGATGTAAACAAACGACACTTCCTACTGACGTTCAGGAAATAAGTTCAAGCTGGATTAAATATGAATGAACACCTTTATTAAGTGTCTGCACACTCTGACAACTTCATAATAGTTCATAAATACATGTGCTTCTGTGGTATACAAACCAGTCATTCCAAGAAATAACACACAGCCATCGAACTTACAAGATGGTCCAAACCCCAAAATCACTGCCTCGCTCGTCTCGTGCCCAAAACCAGCTCACTTAACCCCCTTCTCTCAAACCATCACTTCCGTCCTAGCTACTGAGCAATTCTACCCCAAGTTCGATGACGTCATTCCTGAACACTTTAATTAAATCACTCATAGGATTTGTGACTAGTGTTATTACACTAACTAGACACGTTCAAATACTTAGTGTTTAATCTTGCTAAGTATTCTTACCCTAACTATAATTAAGTGGCAGCACCTTAGTGTTAATCCGACGTAACAGTCCGTACTGTCACATTCATTTTCACAAAAATATTCCAATATTTCTAAAAACGTGTAGGGCCCCCGTTTGCCGCTACACATGCATTGCAACGACGTCTCATACTGCAAATAAGCCTTCTGATGTTGTCTTGAGGAATTCTCTGCCCCTCCTGCTGAAGGGCCTAGGCTAAATGCTGAAGAGTCTGTGGAGCGGCTGGACGTTGTTGGACGCGTCTATTCAGGAGGTCCCACAAATGCTCACTAAGAGACAGGTCGGGGGACATCGGCGGCCACGGTAACGTTCAGATATGCTGCATCTGAAGGTGATCTTGGACGACGCGAGCACGGCGAGGACGTGCATTGTCATCCTGGAAGATGAAATCTGGTCCGTGCCGTTGAGCAAATGGCACAACGATAGGCTCGATGATGTTGTCACGGTAGTAAAGCCCTGTGATATTGACCTGGCATATGTGAAGGTCGGTCCTGTCATTCATACAGATGCCTGCCCACACTATTACACTGCCACCTCCATAACGGTTGTGTGCAACAGTTGCAGGAGGCTGGTAACGCTCACCTCGCCATCGCCAGACACGTATTCGACGATCATGAAAATCCAAAACGAAACGGGACTCATCAGAAAACATCACTGATGCCCACTGTTGATTGGTCCACCGATGATGACGTTGGCACCAATCCATTCTTGCTCGCCTGTGTTGTGGTGACATGGGCAAAGCTACAAACGGTCTGCGTGAGGCCAGTTGCACTTGGTGCAAACGGTTTCGTACTGTCTTGAGTTGAGACCCGGATCCCAGTGGTCTGTTGAAGGTGTTGCTGAAGTTGAGTAGCATTTAGAGTCCGAGTTCTGAAGGCTTGAGTAACAAGAAGTTGATCTTGGCGGCATGTAGTGACTCTTGGGCGGCCAGTCCGAGGCATCGCTAACTAAAATGGTTGAACCAGGCGAGAATGGATCAGAACGCCAGTTAACTAGCACAGGTCCCATCACCCTTGTCAGTGTGTATGCTCCTACTCTGTACTCTGCCTCAGAAGCTAAAGATGAGTTCTACGAGAATCTAACAGCAATTATCAAAAGCATACCTAGGCAAGAACAGCTTGTTCTCCTTGGTGACTTTAACGCTAGAGTGGGTGCCGATAATGTTTCATGGCCTTCATGTCTGGGCAGGTTTGGTATTGGCAAGATGAATGAAAATGGACAACGGCTCTTAGAGTTGTGCGTCCACCATGACCTCTGCGTGACCAACACCTACTTTCAGACAAAACCCCAGCATAAAGTGTCATGGAGACACCCACGATCCAAGCACTGGCACCAACTTGACCTGATTCTCGTCAGAAGGCCACTACTCAGGTCTGTGCTCTCCACGCGCTCGTACCATAGTGCAGACTGTGATACAGATCACTCCTTGGTTTGCTGCAAAATCAGAGCACAACCAAGAAAACTCTATCGTGTCAGACATGAAGGGAAACCACGCATTGATACCAGCAAGATGTCAGACCCTTTCATGATCGCTCAATTCACTGCGACCTTCGAGAAAGTGCTCAGTAGCCCTCAGCATGGTGATACTATTACAGAGAACTGGGAGCATCTACGGAACACCATTCAAAGTACTGCACTTGCCACCTTTGGTAAGAAAACAGCAAAGTCAAATGACTGGTTTGATGCTTCATCAGATGTGATGGCACCTGTCATTGAAGCTAAGCGCAGTGCTATGAATGAATACAAACGTTCACCGAGTGCCAGAACCCTACAGATCCTGAGGGCTACGAGAAGCAAAGTTCAACAAACTGCTCGACGCTGTGCAAATGACTACTGGCTCCAGCTCAGTGAGAGCATCCAGATCGCAGCGCAAACAGGCAACATTAGACAAATGTATGACGGTATAAAGAAAGCACTTGGCCCCCATAAAAGTAAGACGGCACCGCTAAAAACCATCAGCGGAGAGAAGCTAACCGATAAGGGTAAGCAGATGGAGAGGTGGGTCGAGCACTACTCTGAGCTTTACGCTAGAGACAATACCGTTACGCCTGCAGCCCTTGATGGTGTCAACAGTCTGCCAACTATGGAGGAGCTGGATGCCGAACCAACATTAGAGGAACTCAGCAAGGCCATTGATAGCTTGGCCTCTGGCAAAGCACCAGGCAGTGATGGGATTCCTCCTGATTTAATCAAATGCTGTAAGAGCACGCTATTACATCCCCTGCATAGGATGCTGTGCCAGTGCTGGGAAGAGACAACTATTCCTCAAGACATGCGAGATGCCAAGATTGTAACACTGTATAAAAATAAAGGAGACAGAAGTGATTGCAATAACTACAGAGGCATCTCTCTTCTTAGTATTGTTGGTAAGGTTTTTGCCAAAGTCATCTTAATGCGACTACACAAGTTAGCTGAGCGCATATATCCAGAGTCACAGTGTGGATTCCGAGCTGGCAGATCAACAACAGACATGATCTTCTCTCTCCGCCAGCTTCAGGAAAAATCAAGAGAGCAGAAAAGACCATTATATATCGCCTTTATAGACCTCACAAAAGCATTCGACCTGGTTAGTAGGGATGGACTCTTTAAAATCCTCCTGAAAATAGGCTGCCCTTCTAAAATGCTGGAAATGATAAAGTCATTCCATGACGGCATGAAGGGAACAGTCCAATATGCTGGAAGCACGTCACAGCCCTTTGATATACGAAGTGGCGTTAAACAAGGCTGTGTTCTGGCTCCGACCCTCTTCGGAATCTTCTTTGCCTTACTCTTGAAACATGCATTCAGAGATGCAACTGAAGGAATATGCCTTCACACTAGGTCAGATGGCCGTCTGTTTAATCTTTCAAGGCTGAAGGCAAAAACAAAAATCAGAAGGGTCACTATAAGAGACTTGTTGTTCGCTGATGATGCTGCAGTCGTCACTCAAAGCCAACAGGAGCTTCAGAGCTTGATGAATCGCTTCACTAAAGCATGCAAGGACTTTGGCCTCACAATAAGTCTAAAGAAAACGAATGTGCTGAGTCAGGATGTGGGTGCTGCACCAGTTATCACTATCGATAACTATGAATTGGCAGTGGTGCACCACTTCACATACCTAGGGTCTACCATCAATGACAAACTCTCACTGGATACAGAAATCGACAGCCGCATTGGCAAAGCTGCAGCTACCTTTGCCCGCCTCACATCGCGTGTTTGGGGAAACTCTAAACTCACAATGAAGACCAAAGCTGCGGTATATAATGCCTGCGTCACCAGCACACTCCTATATGGCAGCGAGACCTGGACGACCTATGCTAAGCAAGAAAGAAGGCTCAATACCTTCCATTTACGGTGTCTACGCCGCAACCTCGGCATTTCGTGGAAAGATAAAGTGACAAATGTCGAGGTGTTGTCACGTGCTGGCCTTCAAAGTATGTATACGCTTCTTAGACAGCGCAGACTTCGCTGGCTTGGCCATGTTCGCCGCATGGAAGATGGTCGCATCCCAAAAGATATCTTCTACGGACAATTAGCAGATGGCAAGAGAACAGTTGGGCGACCACAGCTGAGGTTCAAAGATGTGTGCAAGAGAGATATGAGGGCACTGGACATGGATCCAGCAACATGGGAGGATGAAGCTGCCGATCGCACTAAGTGGCGATGCTATTTACGGCGCCACCTCAGATTGGGCGAAGAGAGGCTCACACAAGAAGCAGAGGTGAGGAGAAAACGTCGAAAGGAGCACCAGGAAAATAAGCAGCTGAGGGCTGTCACCTCAGGGGCGCATTCCCATAGTCAGTTATGACTGAAGGGGCTATTATTATTATTCATACCCGGCCCATCCCCGGGTCCATGTAGGACTGAGTGCAAGTCGGGTTTGGTGCGAATCGTTTTAGGAAGGTTTAACTTTTTGAGGTTTTAATTGTATTTTAATTGCATTGAGGTGCTTCTAAGGGAAAAAATTTAAGTAAGGGCTTCTTTGTAGACGACATTGGTATTACAGTTACTTGATGTGTAGTGTTCCGACGCACGCCAATCATCGGGATTCTTGGTATGCAGACTTTCTCAGCGCTACCACAACCACCAGTCTGCTTTTTTTATTTTTTTATTCCAAGGATGAGATTTTTTTAAATCCGAAAAAGTCAAAGCATTTAAAAACAGACATAAAGAAGAGAAAAAGTACATGCAATCTGCACCTATATACATCTATACATATATATACATACACGCACATACATACATGTGTATTCATGCATATACGTACCTCTACACACACGCTCTTATGTATTGAAATGCATGCACGCACACTACTAATGCCCTTTCCTCTATAAAATAATGCTGTAAGGGGGATGCATTACATATAAAAGCACACACGTGTAGTTTACCATGCATACTTAAACATAGAAGGGAAGGAGAATAGTACTAAATAAAATAGAGTAATTATTTCATTCAAAAAATGGTTTTTTTTTTTTTTATTGTTGCAAGAAACCAGAAGTGAAAGAAACATTGAAGGAATTTTAAAGAAAGACATTAATAGGAAAATTAGGAAGAGATTTGTTTCAAAAGGAGGGTTGGAAAATACTGCCAAAACAGATAAACCTGATTTTTTATTTAAAACTTTTATTTGCATTTCTTTTGCGATTTACAAAATCATGTACATTGTACAAAATGAAATACATGGGAAGTACATTTTAAGTAATATATAACGTCTCACACTTCTAACTGCAAAACCATTTGCAGAATAAAATATAACACATGCGCGCAATTCACTTGGCACATTTAAAAATCAAAAACTGTTAAGAATAAATACAACTATGTGTTTAAAAAAACTAAGAAAAGGAAACCTACTATTTCCGAGAAGTGGGATTATAATGCCTAAAAATGATCCCAAAATAAAATTAAAAACCTAAGTGTTTTAAAAGAGGCACACAAACCTTGTCTACGATATAATTAAAGACAAAAACGTAACAAAGAAATGAAAAGAAAACTGAAAATAATTAAGTAGTAAACTTATTAAGTAGTAAATAAACTTATTAATTAACTGTGAAAGTTATTATGTAGGTAGGTAGCTAATAGAGCTGTTACGTACATTTATTACCTAAGGGGGTAGTCGTCGGTCCTACCAAATGTACGCACCAGTCTTGAGATAGTTATATTATTTGTGCGTTCGATTGATTCACGCACTGACGTGCACAATGCTGTGTGAGTTGCTTTGGACGCACGTGTAACCTAGTTGAGTAGTTTGTGACGTCAGGTTTTGAAGTGGAAACATGGAACTGGCTTGTGTCCATGATTGTAATTTTATATTGTGTATCCAATGGCATGTTGAAGGAAGCCATTTATTATTGTGATTTGTATTGGTCTTCAGGTCGAAGCCAATCGCAGTTATGTCACGTAAGTTATCGCCCACTTCTTATTTTAATGCTGCATAAAAAGGCCGCTCTACTACTAATCTAGCGGGAATTTTATCATTCCTAGAATGGATCTACAGAGTCGCTTGCCTTTAAGATTTGGATCGTAGACGGAGAATTCCTACGAGTAGAAGAAGTTATATTGTTTACCTTATGCACATGTTTTAAATGCCGTACATGCTTCAATGCCAAAGTCGTGGCATGGATGTAAAGAGAGGGTAGCCAACTGAAAGCCTTTAACTGATAGGATTATCGTATATGACTTTGTGTGAAATTATATGATGTACAACGCTATGTAGGATGAACGTCTGGGAATTTTAACAAATGTAATATGGAAGATTTCATCCCAGAGTATGAATACGTTACCATGATAGACGTCCTTGAAAGAAGGTCAACGGTCGTGACTGAGAAGGATATTATACGGTAACAGTTTTGTAATCCTTAGTCTATGGACAGAGGTCTTTACTAGAAGAGAATCTTCAGGAACTTTAGCAGCAATAATTAATATGTTGTCGTGTGATCTTTGCGCCTGTGACGATGTCCGTCTTGTCCGCTTCGTGTCCTGGTGAATAAAATCTATGTAAAGTTACCAACGACTTGTGTGCTGCCAATACTTGACCAGTTCACCCAATTCAAGATACTTGTTGGTTTTCGTTTGAAAAACATTGTTGACATTTATTCCGTTGTAACCATTCGCGTTTCAATTCATCACTATGAAAACGACACCAACAATAACTGGTAGGCCAGTGCGGTCTGGAAGTAATTTCAGGAACGTACCCATCCAATTGATCGTTTGAAAAGAAGAATTTTTACTTTCAAGGCGACATCATCTCAATTTGGATCCTAGCGGAATATGAATCAAAATCAACTCAAATGCTCAAGGTCTTCAATCAACCTCCACGTCAAGTTTCACAGTGACTGATTACTTGGAGATCATCTCTTCATCATTATTGCGTGCGAGCTGTAATCTAGATAAGCAGAACGAAGTATTTTATCTGTAGACGTACATACACGGGGACGAGGCACTTTGATTTTTACCTGCACGCGAGCTAAGTATAACTTGTATCCGTTATACACTTTATTACAATTAGCTGTGCCTTAAATGTCCATATATATATATTTCTATGTTATGTGTTATGTTTTGTGTATTCTTCGCGGGAGGTTGGGAGGTAGATCTGACGAACGAGATCCATCTCGAAGCCAATTCGGGCTCTTCGTCAGACGTTCTGTAGGACATTATTTTGCAGACTTCCCGCAGTGGAATGTTCCTACGCGTGAGCGTAGAAGGATTCTAGGTCCACTGTGTCTGGTGGTCTGTGACACCTGTCTGTTTTAGCTGTAGTGTCACGTTTACTTGTTGTTTTTGGTAGCTATTTTTACTTGTACCTTGGTTTTATGATGAATTTTGTTTGTATTTCGCGTCCATCTCACCTTTTCTGTCGTTTAGTTTTTTACAAAACCTATGTTTTTTACACTGTGTTGTCAATTGTCTTGTGCATTATTTAATCGCAGTTATCATCGTAATTCTTTACGACATTCCATTTTAGTTTCTCATTTTATTTTAATTGGATTTCTGCGAACGTCTTCGTTTGTTTTGAATATCTTGTCGTGTCATTATTGTGCTATTGTCTGTCACATTACTGCTTTCACACCATTACATGTTATAAATTACATTATTAATTATTAATATTATTGCCTATTATATAAATTGATTTTACCGTTCTAGAACAGGAACGAAGAACACTAGTTGTAGTAACACTTTTAAGTAGTATTATTACATAATAATATTGGAATGGCTACCTTAGACTATTTCATTAAGCAAGCAAAAGCTCTTCAGATGGCTCCTGATGAAGCTAAAGCATTTGCACTGTCAGAATATAAGAAAGCTCAAGAAATAGAAGCTGATCAGAGAAGATTGGAAACTTTACGTTTGAAAAATTTGAAATTTGAGGCAGATCAAAAAAGGATTGAGGCTGAGGAGAATGAAAAGAAGAGGAAATTTATAGCTGAGGAAGATGAGAAAAAAATGAGATTAGCCGCTGAATTAGAAGAGAAACGATTTCTGCGAGAGGCAGAACAGAAACAAAAGGAGGCTGAAGAAAGACTTAGAAAAGAAATGGAAGTTAAACACAAGGAAATGGAACAGAAACAAAAAGAAATGGAAGAAAGAAGATTGATAGCTGAACAAAATACATTACGACTTCAGCTTGAGATGGAAGAGAATGAGAAAAAACGACAGCATGAACTGAAATTAGCAGAGTCAGAATATGAGAGACTTAGGTTAACTCAGGAATCTAATTCTCAGAGAACTTTTGAAAGCCACACTTCATCCAGACAGGATCATTTTAAGGAGATTCACCTTAAATTACCAAAATTTAATCCCCCGTCTGATGACGTAATATTCTTCCTGGATAGGTTTGAGGCCACTTGTGGGTCTTATAACGTGGATAAAGCTCTATACTGTACATATTTATCCAGATTACTTACAGGAGATGCATTAGCAGTTTATCATACCACCAGCATTGGTGAGAAAAATGACTACAATGCTCTTAGAGCAGCACTTCTGCAAAAATTCCAAATGACAGAAAACGAATATCGTTTGAGATTTCACACATTACTACCTCAATCTGCCAGAAATTTTAGTGATTTTCTGTCACAGATACGACTAACATTAGAAAGATGGATCGAATTATCCAAAATTGAAAAGTCGTATGAAGGTCTCTTTGATTTACTGATGCGCGATAAGGTACTTTCGTCGGTAAACCCTACATTTCTCGCATTTTTACACGAACGGAAACCTTTATCTATGAAAAACTTAGAAGAACATGCAAAAAATTTTTGCACTGCTCACCCAAACATGGATCTAAGTAATGCGCAGATTAAGAGTGAATTGCCTGTTGCTTTTGCAGCACAACAAAACAATTTTTCACGCAATCGTTCTTTTAGTGCTGATAGGTATGTCAATAAGGGAAATAATCATAATTTCAACAATGATAACTTTTACAAAGGGAAGCAATTTCAACAATCTGCTCCATTTAATGTTTCTTGGAACCAAACTCACAGATCGCGAGATTTTGGTAACAATTATTTTAAAAATAATCAAGGACATTATAATAAACAAAACTGGAGATCAAGATCTCAGGGTCCGCAAAACAGACAATTTTTTGGAAATAAACCATTTAACCAACATCATAACGATCATTCTACAAATTATCGGACTAATCCAAATTTTAACTCTAGCAGAAACGACAATTATGGCAATTTTAATGACAAAAATCACAATCGATCGCGCCGACGAGATAGATCGTCGAATAATACAGGTAGACATTCTAATGTTGCTTTTAATGATACACAGGCTAACATTGAACAGGGTAAAGTAGCTGAAACTCACAATGCTATGTCTTGTTCTCTAGATTGTTCCCAGGTGAAAGACTGTCCAGAATGCTCGACTCTTTTCCAGCCTAAGGCGATCACGACGCTGCGTTGCGGACATACCTTGCCTAGCCTGCCTGCAGTCTGTACAGCCACTGCTGCGTCAGTACACCAGGGACAGGGCTCTCTTAAGTTTCACAAGGGATTTGTCAATAATATTTCATGCTCTCTCCTATTTGACTCAGGTTGTACAACAATCGGTGTCCGGACTTCGCTGATCAACCCAAGTTGTGCCACGGGCCGGGTTGTCAAATGTGTAACATTTGGTGGCACTATTGAAACATTTCCCACTGCTATTATTGATCTTCATACGCCTTTCTTTACAGGAAAGATCCAAGCATGTCTTCTGCCTAACCCAATTTGTGATGTAATACTGGGTCGCATACATGGTATTAAAGAGTGTACACCTCAGCAAATAGCTGAATGGGAAGAGCGACATATTCAAACTGCAAATGCAGTAGTGACTAGAGCGCAAGCTACTAATATGTCGCATGATACACCTATTGAACCTACAGTTCATACCACTTGTGATGATGATGCTCCTATTTCACGGGAGTTGTTTGCAACATTGCAAAAGAATGATAATTCATTAAAAAAATTCTTTCAGTATGTTAACAAAAAGAATACAAGCAACAAACTTGCAAAATCTAGACATGACTTTATACTTAAAAATGGGATTTTGGTTAGAGTAATACGGGAAAAGGATTTATCCTTATGTTCTCAGATTCTTGTCCCATCCTGTATGAGATCTCGTATATTACGACATGCTCATGACTCGCAATGTGCGGGCCATATGGGTTTTTCGCGTACCAAATCCAGAGTGCTTTCGGCATTCTACTGGCCAGGCGTCCATAGAGATGTTACTCTCTATTGTCGGTCCTGTTTGATATGTCAAGAAGTTAAGGTACGGGGTCCATTTCATGCGGCTCCTATTCAAGCTGCGGACATCCCGATTAGACCATTTGATAAAATGGCCATTGACATTATTGGTCCAATGCTTCCATCTGCTAGAGGGCATACGCATATTCTTACGTGCATTGATATGTGCACTCGTTGGCCTGAGGCCATCCCTCTCAAGAACACTTCATCTGCCAGTGTAGCAGAGGCATTGATGTTAATCTTCTCACGCATTGGTTTTCCACGGAAAATCTTGTCGGATCATGGGGTTCAGTTCATTTCTGAATCCATGTCTCAAGTTATGAAGACATTAGGTATAGACAGATCTCTTAGTTCTATTTATCATCCGATGTCAAATGGGTTAATTGAGCGTCTCAATAGGACACTCAAGCAGTTGTTGGGTAAGATGACTCAAGACCATCCCCAAGACTGGGATCGGGTCCTACCCGCTTGTCTCTTTGCGTATCGCGAGGTACAAAATCAAGCAACGGGGTTTTCTCCGTTCCAGCTTGTTTTTGGCATGCAACCACGCGGTCCGATGTCGTTAATCCACGACTTATTGGTGGATGAGAATATTGAAGAGGAAACTCAATCCTCTTATGAGTATGTGATCTCTCTTAGAAAGAAAATCATAGATGCTTGTAGACTAGCTACTGCATCATCCGAACATGCCAAAGAAAAAGCTCGTCTATCTGCAAACAAATATAGACGTCTTCGCCAGCTCATACCTGGTGATGAAGCTTTTGTATTACTCCCTGCGCATAACAATCGTCTTTTAATTACCTGGAGAGGTCCTTTCAGGATCATCTCAAGAATATCCGATGTCGACTACATCGTTGATGTTAATGGCAAACATAAAACCTTCCACATTAACATGTTGAAGGAGTATTACTCACGTCCTGATTATCTACAATCGGTGTTCCAAGCAACTGACGATCCTACACCACCTATTCAACACTATTCTAGTTTGTCAGTCATCCAAGAAGAGGAATCTTCTTTCGATGATGTACAACTACCAATACCAGTTGTACCACTCCATTCCACTGAGAAATGGAATGATGTTACTATCTCATCTACTCTTACTGATGATCAACGTCAGCAAGTCTCTAAAATTCTACACACGTATGAGGATGTCCTCACTGACATCCCAGGTCATACGTCAGTCATCCAACATGACATTATTCTGACTGACGATACACCGATTCGAGTTCGCCCATATCCTATTCCTTTACACTTTCGTGATAAGGTTGATAAGGAATTGGATGATATGCTCCAATTAAATATAATTGAACCATCTTCATCACCATATTCTTCTTCTATGGTAATCATTAGGAAGAAAGACAACAATATACGTCTTTGCGTAGATTACAGGAAGTTAAACAAAGTTACAAAATTCGATGCGGAACCATTACCTCTTTTAGACGACTTATTAGAGAAATTATCTCATGCCACATTCTTTTCGAAATTTGACCTTTCAAAGGGTTATTGGCAAGTGCCACTCACTACGAAAGCAAAGCCATTCACCGCTTTCTCGACACCACGGGGTCTTTTTCAATGGAATTTTATGCCTTTCGGGTTAATGAATGCGCCAGCTACCTTTGTACGCATGATGCGCCGCATATTGTCTCATCGTCCCGATGTCATTACTTATATAGATGACATCTGTCTTTTTAGTGACTCTTGGGATGAACATATTCAGGGTTTAAAATCTTTACTTTCTACCTTACAGGATTATAACTTAACAGCGAAACCTTCAAAGGCTTTTGTCGGTTTTCATGACATCTCATTTCTTGGTCACCGTATAGGTCGCGGTTTAATGTATACAGAAGACAGTAACGTCTCTAAAATTTTAAACATCTCAGCACCTAAGACAAAAAAACAAGTGAGGTCACTCTTAGGACTAATACAGTTCTATTCTAAATTCATCCCTCATTTGTCTACTATAACTGCACCTCTTTCGTCTTTACTGAAGAAGGGCACACCTAATGTAATAAAGTGGTCGCAGGATCACCAAACGGCGTTAGACTATATAAAACAAATTTTTTCAAATAAGCCTTTTTTAAAGTTGCCTAACAAAGATCTCACCTTTGTTCTTCGCAGTGATGCTTCTTCCTACGCTATTGCGGCAGTTTTGATGCAGGAATACGGAGGCACCTTATTTCCTGTTATGTACGTATCCAGAAAGCTTACAACGAGCGAGATAAATTACTCCGTTCTAGACAAAGAGCTCCTTGCTCTTGTCTGGGCAATCACAAAACTGGATCGTTATCTCCTCGGATCACACTTTGTGGTGGAGTCTGACCAGAAAGCTCTTACCGCATTGAATACAGGGAACGTTAAGTCATCAAAGTCAGCGCGTTACGCTATAGCTCTTCAACCGTTCCATTTTGAGATACGAGCTATTCCTGGAGTGCAGAATGTATTTGCAGACTGTCTTTCAAGATGCCCTAGTGAACTTGGTGAAACTAAACTACTTTTAGATGGAGAAACGTCCTCACCGAAACATGAATAACTTTGTACAGTGTCATTAATTGTACATCTGTGAAGACTATGTATAGTTTTGCAGTATTCGTATAAATATAACTTTCAGAACATACTTACATATGGATTATAACATTATTTCTTGTGAAGTAACGTTTTATTAGAACGGGAACAGTGATATTAAAGTAACATTTTTTTTTTTAGTATGGAAACATTGGAAAAAAGCAACAAATAGACATTCGTTAGTGTTATGGAACATATTACACTACATATCGTGTTCGTAAACTTATTTCGTGCATGGAACATTAGGAACATATTCTTGTTGACTCTAAATAGTTCTGAACGAATATTCACAATGACTGAAATTAGAATTACTTAGAATAAATTACTAGTTATTTATTTATGTGTAATTAAGTACTAGAATTAGATTAATTCAATTTAATCAATTTGATTGATTATGAATCACACATCTACTAACTTTATTAGTGTCTCGCAATACGTGTATTCACGTATTCCACTACATGATATTTTACTTTTAGATAACTAGTCAAACTTACTAGTGTTAGATATCAGTAAGTGCGTTGCTTCTTAAAGTGTTTAATTATGCATTGCTTCATTTTTGCATGTTGTATTTAAAAAAATTTTTTTCTGTTCTTTTGATTTTCTTATCATTGATTATCATCAGTGTTGCTGTTCATTTTCATTTTTGAAATCATATGTTTCAAATTTTGTTGAAAACTTAGTTGAATTTTATTATCATCTTTTTTGTTGATTCTTCATTTTCATTTTTTCAACTTCTTTTTACTTCGAATATTACCACATCGTTCCAAAGTAGGTCGATGGTGGATGTGTGCTTTAATGCATACTGTCATTTAGTTATATTAATTTCAAGTCAATATTCTTTTCTTAATATGATATAACTTTATGCATTGTATATATTGTTGTAGTTTTGACTCACCTCTCTCGAGTAATTAGTTCGAAAAAAATTAATAGAATTAATTTTTTTAAGGGGAGGTAATAAGGGAGCTGTTACGTACATTTATTACCTAAGGGGGTAGTCGTCGGTCCTACCAAATGTACGCACCAGTCTTGAGATAGTTATATTATTTGTGCGTTCGATTGATTCACGCACTGACGTGCACAATGCTGTGTGAGTTGCTTTGGACGCACGTGTAACCTAGTTGAGTAGTTTGTGACGTCAGGTTTTGAAGTGGAAACATGGAACTGGCTTGTGTCCATGATTGTAATTTTATATTGTGTATCCAATGGCATGTTGAAGGAAGCCATTTATTATTGTGATTTGTATTGGTCTTCAGGTCGAAGCCAATCGCAGTTATGTCACGTAAGTTATCGCCCACTTCTTATTTTAATGCTGCATAAAAAGGCCGCTCTACTACTAATCTAGCGGGAATTTTATCATTCCTAGAATGGATCTACAGAGTCGCTTGCCTTTAAGATTTGGATCGTAGACGGAGAATTCCTACGAGTAGAAGAAGTTATATTGTTTACCTTATGCACATGTTTTAAATGCCGTACATGCTTCAATGCCAAAGTCGTGGCATGGATGTAAAGAGAGGGTAGCCAACTGAAAGCCTTTAACTGATAGGATTATCGTATATGACTTTGTGTGAAATTATATGATGTACAACGCTATGTAGGATGAACGTCTGGGAATTTTAACAAATGTAATATGGAAGATTTCATCCCAGAGTATGAATACGTTACCATGATAGACGTCCTTGAAAGAAGGTCAACGGTCGTGACTGAGAAGGATATTATACGGTAACAGTTTTGTAATCCTTAGTCTATGGACAGAGGTCTTTACTAGAAGAGAATCTTCAGGAACTTTAGCAGCAATAATTAATATGTTGTCGTGTGATCTTTGCGCCTGTGACGATGTCCGTCTTGTCCGCTTCGTGTCCTGGTGAATAAAATCTATGTAAAGTTACCAACGACTTGTGTGCTGCCAATACTTGACCAGTTCACCCAATTCAAGATACTTGTTGGTTTTCGTTTGAAAAACATTGTTGACATTTATTCCGTTGTAACCATTCGCGTTTCAATTCATCACTATGAAAACGACTCCAACAATTACCCAGCAGAATAGTAACTGAAAAAAAAACTTAAGCTACTTGCCTTTTCTCCATATCCAAATGAATCGCTAATCAATTATTATGTCAGAACATACACACATCTTCTAGAACATACACAAATCTTCAAGCACAAATATTTTACGAAATTGGTAGTAACAACTCTACATAGCTGAGTATTAGTTAAACTTTCCTTGCCAGGAATCATGATTTAGAAAATTTGCACAACAGTTGCAACGCACTTGTTTATTTAAGTAAGAACTCTACATAGCAGCTGAGTATTATTCAAAGTTTGTTTCCTTGTCAGGAATCCTGGTTTAGAAAACTTACATAACAGAAACCAACGCACTTTATCTAAATTTAACGAAAAAGGATATAATTTATGACTTATATAGTTGGTAAGCTAAGGCCGTTAACCCAAGACACGGTAAAGTTTTTACGTCCCTTGTCCCTTGAGATAAGAATGAATGGAGTGAAGAACAATTCACTGCTCAGACTCCTGATGTCGTTCCTTGATGATTGTAGTGATATCCTCAATACAATCGATACAAATTAATAACATAGAGTATAAAGTCAAAATAAGGTAGAGATAAAATAGTGGAGTTGCGATTAGCTTCTTCACCCGCACCCGCAATCGTGTCGGTTTTGATAAGCCTTAGCGTAGAATGAAGGGTACTAGCTTTTCTAAGTCGTCCTTGAGAATTAAATATAACATTTTTACAAGGTCAACGCGTATTTGTTCCAAGACAGAGTGAGAGAAGAAAGAAAAGGAGGGGAAAGAAGCGACAGAAGAATGACAGCGACACGCGTTGGTTGGAATCACAAATTGTGAAGATGTTGTATGCAATGGGGTCACCATCAGGTGCCTTTATGATACTGGATTAGATTTCGATTCTGTTGTGAGTTCTCACCTAATAAACCCAGATCAGTATACCACAGAAACCGTGGAGATACAAGGGGCAACTAAGGACGTAGCAACCATGACACTTCCCATCGCCAGGATAACTGTGAAAACTCGCTATGTGGAAGGAGTAATCAAAGCAGCAGTGATAAACGAACCAATCTACCCTCTGATATTGGAGTGTAGATATGTCTTCTTGGGGAATCCCAAGAGACCTGTGATCATGGCAACAGTGCAGACCAGATCACAGTCAAAGAAGGAGGAGGATAATCCTATAAATACTCATCCAGAGGAGATGAGGAAGGCACAGGCGGAGGACAGATCACTCAAGCCGTGTTTTAAGACATTGCCTAAATGCCATACACCTCCAAGCAAAGGAGACTACTATATGAAGAATAAACTGATCTATAGGAAGGCTGGAACTGGTTCAAATGGTCACGGACAGCTGGTTCTTCCCACTTCATATAGGGAGAAAGTGATGGAACTAGGGCATGCGATTCCCTTCAGTGGTCATATGGGGATCAGCGCAACAGGACAGCGTATAGCTTGTCATTATTTCTGGCCAGGGATAAAGGAAGATATAAAGAGATATGTAAAATCCTGTCCAGAATGCCAACGGGTAGCTCCAAAGTATTGGACTGCCCCAGCAACTCTAGGGGAGATGCCCATAGTGAGAACACCTTTTGAGAGAGTTGCATTGGATATTGTGGGACCTCTCACACGTACCAAGAGGAGGAACAGTTGCATCCTCACTCTGGTGGACACTTGTTCTATGTGGGGAGAGGCGGTAGCCCTGTCGTCAATCGATTCGAAGCATGTGGCAGAGGCATTACTTACTATATTCACGAGGTTAGGATTCCCGCATCAAATCTTGACTGATAACGGCTCACAGTTCAAGGGGAAACTAACGGAAGAAGTTTTTAGGTTATTCCAAGCCAAGCACTTTCACTGTAGTCCGTATCACCCCCAGGGGAACGGCCAGGTAGAGAGGTTCAACGGGACCCTCATTTCTATCCTGCGAAAGCTGGCACATGAAAAACCTTATACGTGGGACTAATTTTTGCCCGCTGCGTTGTTTGCGTATCGGGAAGTTCCACATAATTCGACCGGAATGGCACCGGCAACACTGTTATTTGGAAGACCAATCAAAGGTCCATTGGTAGCCTTATTGAGGACGTGGACCGGATAGAAGGCAGAAGAGACTGTTACCTTATCATATCAATATGTGAACGAGCTGACCACTCGTCTTAAAACTGGCTGGAAACTTGCTAATGATAATTTGAGACAAGCCAGAAAAAAACATGCTGCATATTATAATAAGAATGCGAAGGATAGGGAACTGGCTGTGGGAGAGAAGGTGCTTCTTCTACTACCCGGCAGCAGTAACAAATTGCAAATTGGATGGCAAGGTCCATATACAGTTCTAGAGAAGGTGTCTTGAACTAACTATAAGATAGATAAGAAGGGGAAAGAGAAAATCTATCATGTGAACCTTCTAAAGAAGTATCTGGACAGACAAATCCAGGAAGGAACACACTTAATGACCTTGTCTATCGCAACGGAGATGAAAAACGAACAACTCGCCTCTCACGAATACCCACTAAACCCCTGTGAGACAGCTGCACAGGTAAAAGTCAGTAAACACTTACTTACTTACTTAGTCATTCCCCTTCTACCGTGAGGTGTAGAGGTTTGGAAGAGAGAGCGCCAGACCATTCTATCAGCTGTCTTCTTCCTGGCCTGGTTCCATTCTAGTCCTCGGTCCTTCAAAGATTGTCTAATGTTGTCCTCCCAACGGACTCTTATATTGCTTGTAATCATAGTTTAAGACAAACAGGTGATTGGCCTGTTGTGCCTTTGCATGGTGGAGGGGCTGCCTCCTTACGGCCTCCATGCAGGCCGCCCTCCTCCTTTTTCATCCGGGCTTGGGACCGGCATAGGCATAGTAAACACTTGACGAAAAATCAGAGGGAGCGGGTTCACAAGGTTCTGGATGAACATACAGACGTGTTAACGGATAAGCCGGGGCACACCAATTTGTTGGAATATGATATGAAACTTATAGACCCAACACCCATCTGTATGAGAGCCTATCCTAATCCTTTCGCTAAGAAAAAAGCGTTGAAAGAGGAGATAGAGTATTTGTTGAAAGAAGGGATTATTTCTCACAGTGAATCTCCTTATAGCTGTAGTGTGGTTCTGTGGGGAAACCATCTGGGGAACATAGACTGTGCATAGATTACAAGAAACTGAATGCTGTCACAGAAGGTCAGGTGGATCCATTACCTGATACAAATCAATTATATGCCAGGCTGAACAAGGCAAAATATTTTTCTAAGGTGGATCTGAGCAAAGGCTATTATCAAATTCCTGTAACGCCTGAGGTTCGACCTTATTTAGCTTTTAGCACCTCGGAAGGACATTATGAGTTCAACATGTTGCCGTTTGGGTTGAAAAATGCTCCGAGTGTGTTCTCTAGGATGATGCGAAAATTGTTGGATCCCCTGAATAATCCATGTATCACGAATTTCATGGATGATATCCTCGTCGCTACTGAAACATTTGAGGAACACGTTAACTCTTTGAATATGTTATTTGATAGACTCAGAGAGGCTAACTTGACTGCTAGACCAACCAAATGTTGTATTGGATGTAAAGAGTTGGAGTTCTTGGGACATACAGTACATCAGGGTAGCATGACCCCTGACCCCAAGAACCTAGAGAAATTACAAAGAGCACCGAGGCCACAGACCAAGAAAGATGTGCGATCTGTTGTGTCGTTGTGTGGATTTTATCAAAAGTACATTAAAAATTTTAACTGTATATGTGCTCCTCTGACGGATTTAACTCGTAAGGGAAATCCGGATAAAATTACTTGGTCAGCGCATTGTGAATTGGCATACCAAGAGTTAAAAGAAAAGCTCACAAGCAAGCCGATATTGAAATTGCCTGACTTGAGTCAAGAATTTGTTGTGAGAACGGACGCAAGTAACGTGGGATTAGGGGCCACATTGTTACAGAGGTCCACCTCACAAGATGGGGAACTGAACCCAGTCGCTTATGCTAGCCGCAAGTTGAACAAAGTGGAACAAAACTATTCAACCAGTGAGAAAGAGTGTTTAGCTTTAATCTGGGCTATAAAAAAGTTCCAGATCTATCTCTATGGTAGAACATTCGTGGTCCAAACGGATCATCAGCCGCTCGTATTTCTGTCACAGGCCAAACATGAAAATGCTCGGTTATTACGATGGTCGTTGCTCATACAGCCTTATTCATTGACTATCGAATACATTCCCGGTTCACAAAACATGGGTGCCGGTTTTTTGAGTAGACACCCTTATGACGAAAATCAGAGTATTCACAAGGCATAAGGAGCAAAATTTTGATCTATGTGTATTTCGGATTAGGAACTTGCATCAGAAAGCATGTTCTTAAGTGGGGAGGTGTGTAGTGATATCCTCAATACAATCGATAAAAATTAATAACATAGAGTATAAAGTCAAAATAAGGTAGAGATAAAATAGTGGAGCTGCGATTAGCTTCTTCACCCGCGCCCGCAATCGTGTCGGTTTTGATAAGCCTTAGCGTAGAATGAAGGGTACTAGCTTTTCTAAGTCGTCCTTGAGAATTAAATATAACATTTTTACAAGGTCAACGCGTATTTGTTCCAAGACAGAGTGAGAGAAGAAAGAAAAGGAGGGGAAAGGAGCGACAGAAGAATGCCAGCGGCACGCGTTGGTTGGAATCACAGATTGTAACGAACGCGCGATATTGCTAGTGGCAGATTTGAAAATATGACACAAGGCCAATACTTGTATCGTCCTATAGTCACGCAGTGGAAATATATAAACACACATACCGCTCTCATTTCCTGCAGTGTAGCGTAAATTCTGACGAAACACAGACATTGTCGTTTTAGTTTGAAAAAAGCGTTAGAGATAGGGAAAAAGAGGGTGGTTTTCTAGATTTAAATAATATTGACGACTAACATGGAAAAAATATGGAAATACGAACTATAATACTTAGGGCCATAAAACCTAGATATTTTTGGGGAATAGGTTCTCTTGATCAATAATATATTTTAATTTACCAAATCGTCCAACAAATAAATAAGATATTGCAATAATACTATATATTCTAGGACAGACTGACGAACACTCATGCCTGCTTATTTTAGCCATAACATTTTTTGAACGCATTTTTGAAATGAGGAAGAAGAGGGTACATGTAATTTGATTGGGTGTAGTTAGAAAGAGGGAGACAGGTTATTGGTTGGCCCGAAACTAAATATATTTTTGCAAAGTAAAGCCTAAGGCAGACTAATCAACGTACCGAAAAACACACAGTATTTTTGTAGTGGGGTTTTTTCTTTTGAATTCAAAATTTTATAGACGCCGATTTCTATTGGCCAGCGTAGGGGATATTGAGAAAAAAATTGGAAGGCTGGACGCCATTTGAAGTAAAACGTTCCCTTAAACAGGTCGATTGATAGACCAGAAGTTTGACTTGCTTCACCATATAATGAAGACATAACTAAAGAAAAGCAGTCATAGTCTAACAGCGGCACAGCTAAATTTGTGCCAAATCGTCGTACCTGTGTGTATTTCATTGAATTTGTGGTAAGAACGAAATTATTAATATTTTATTTAAAAATCTGAGTGTGAGATACTGCCATATGAAAAATATTTTACGACTGTAAGTACATAGGTCCCTAGCAGGGCCTAGATGTTCATCCATCATATAACAAACTACCAGAGAGGTAGATCCAAAAGATTATATAGGTTGTCATCAAGGATCATATCACCCATCATATTTTATGGAAAAAGATCAAGGATAATGGCAGAGGTGTTGCAGCCATTAGGAATGAGGAAAAAGAAAACTGGTACAAATTGTTCCATCAATCTAGATTGGATGAGCTGGGTTGGTCAGAGAGATCTGACCCTGTTCTTTTATTTTGAATGTGTTGTTTGTGGAAATGGTAGCATAAATACTATGTAAAGAAGGAAACATAAATTTCATGTTGCAGGGTTTATTACTGGCACTAGTCAAGTGCCAGTTTTCCTGAGGGAAGAATCTGTATGATTGTGGAAGTTTCTCTAGTGGTACAAGCTCTCTACCACTGGAGTAATAATATCGGTACAAGCTCTCTACCATATTACCTCAGGACAAGTGAGACAGTGGCCATTGGTCGAAAAGACAACTGTATTCCAACTACACGTGCCAGATAAGTAAATATGATCTGGAACGAGACAATTCATCGACAGAATATATTATAAACTAATTGTATTACTAAAACACCATTTCCACCCAATAAAGTGAAAAGAAGATTTGTGAATAAGGACATGGGAATGATGTAAACACCCCAACCCGCCATCTAGTATCAGTTGAACAGTAGTAAAGATATATTAACATTATTCTTAGATTTTAAATTATGTGTTTGGACAGATTGTCCCTTTTGTTTAATTGAATTGCATATATACATATAATTTGATTTCATTTGATATTGATAGTCCTGACCAAAATAATATTAAGTTCAGGACTAAATAAATTGTAAAAAGATTTGTTAAATACCAAATTTAAACCACTGTGTTAGTTGAGTTGATCATAGAATTTAATATCTGTGTGTGTGTGTTTGTGTGTTGGATTACCATCACACCACACTTACATTACCCTAGACATTTAGACGTAGTCATCATTTATTCTAAGTGTAAAATATAACTCTGAGTGAGATCTTAGGGTGGTAGCAGAAAGGTGCCCTGAGAACACACCCCATCAATTGTTAGACTCAGGGGCCTTCACAGCTTGACCTCACTCAGTTACAAATTACACACAACACCAACATTCATAACATCTAAACCCACCACAATGATGTATAGCTGAAAACCTTTCCGGAGAAATGTCCAAATCGGTTCAGCGGTTCTCAAGTCATGAGGTAACAGACAGACAGAAGTTCGATTTTATATATATAGAGTTAATTTTTATTGTATTATTCTGGTCCCACAGATTAGGTAGCCTGATGAAACCCTACCTTTTCTCTCTCTCTCTCTCTCTCTCTCTCTCTCTCTCTCTCTCTCTCCCCACGTCTGGTTTATGTTATATATCTAAGGCGGGAAGGAAAACCTACAGCCCAAGAAGTATAAAGAAGGATGAGGCCGTTGTTTGCGTTGGTGGAGGTGATGATTCCTATACGATCATACCTCGCCATTACTTTATTTACTTCCGCCAAGATCACGAGGTTGTGTAATTAACCTCGATCTCGAGTACTGTGCACGTGTGTACGGGCTGGGGACGGATGGAGAGACTGTGTTTCATGGGGCAAAAATGTTTGTAGAGCACCAATTAAACGGGTAATCCAAGAAGTCTGTTCTTTCCCCTGCTTGCTGCAGGCTGCAGGTGTGCTTCTAGGAACAGCAGGGACGTTAACTGGAATAAACATGTGCCTTCTTTTACCTGATCACGTGTTGATGGTTTGGAAAAACACTGGTGGCTTGGTGAGTCTTCCTCTTCCACCTTCTTCTTCTTCTGCTTCTTCTTCGTTCGCTCTCAAATATTCACATACATCACTTTATAAAGTTGGAACTCCGTCTCAGGCTTCTCTCATCACTATACAGTTTCTCCTTTAGCTGTGTTGGAGAAGGTCACGCTCCC
The DNA here is from genome assembly GCA_024509875.1 of Oreohelix idahoensis. Taxonomy (NCBI): domain Eukaryota; kingdom Metazoa; phylum Mollusca; class Gastropoda; order Stylommatophora; family Oreohelicidae; genus Oreohelix; species Oreohelix idahoensis. Next base: position 207,331 of record JAMPIV010012456.1, read on the forward strand.
ACCCTGCTCCTCTCATGGAGATTACAGTCTTGAAGGACATTCTTTTCTACTGTTTGGTTGTTCTCCCCACATGGGCACAAATCTGTCTGTCAGATTTTCACTTTATTGTACAGCTCGTAAAAACAGTCTGCAATGGCCGGTTCTTGGTCTGGAAATTATCACTTAATCTCCTCTTGGAGAAAACACAACTGATAGATAAAACGGCCAACAAGGAAACACTACACACAGTCTTAAAGTCGTGTGCCTTGGATACCATAAACAGCTACTCAATATCAGCAGTCCAGGCCTACAAAGAAGGTTCGGCTGTCAAACCAACCTCTTTTGCAGGATATGGCGTCTGCATATGGTATACGGATGGATCCTCTTATGAGTTCTGCGACTCCTGTTGTAAAAATTGTTCAAATTACGAAGCGGAGGCTGAGGCCATCAAGACAGCCATTGAATTACAACACCAACCATTTGACCTTAAGAAATAAAAGCCTTCAGACATCGTGATTTTCAGTGCCTCCATGTCTGTTTTTGAAGCACTTAAACAGAATCTATATGAAAACAAAGACATCTTTCTTATAGGAAGAGTGGTTCACAAATTGATCACAGCCTACTCCATCAGTGTAACACTACAATGGATCCCTGGACACAGTGACAATCACAGGAAATGAGACAGCCGGTAGACTTGCTAAAACAGTAGCCTCTAAACAACAAAAGGACAGACCCTGCAGCATGAGAACAGTCAAACAGATTCTCAGAAACAACACAAGGGAAATCTGACTGAACAGATGGACGCGATTGGAAGATTCGCCACAACGCCATGCAGGAAGCGTGGGCTGAGAGCTACGATATAACGTAGAACATCTAGCATACGACACTGCATTCCAGAAATCGGCACAAGTAGACATCTAGGACCTTGCCACAGGAGGAAAAAATAGAGTCAGGATTCCGAATTTTTAGGAACGGAAAAACGTATTAAAGCATCTTTTATCCACTGGAAAAGAAAACTCGCCAATATTAATACGGAACCGGACTCCTACAGAAACTACTCACAAGTCACAGAGGAATTCTAGAATAAGAAATAATATCTCAGACATGTGTTCAAGGCATCTGTGTAAGTTGCCAAGACTATTTACCTAAACAAGACGTTTAAGATTTGCCTAGTTATTAGGGTGAGTTGTACACATTTTTATACTTTGAATTTTACTGGTTTATACTAGCTAGGAGTGTTAAAGATTCATACGAGGCTGGCAACCTCAGCATGTGAAGAGGATACATTCATGACCCACCACAGCAAGCGCTGGTGACTGATTCTTGCTTGTTCTCACGGAAGAACCCAAAGCAGAGGTAACCCCAGACTCCAAGTGGAGAAAGGAAGTGGATGAGGATGACCTCATATGTATATTATCATTTCTAATGAGTTGTATCCTCCTGAAAATAGGCTGCCCTTCTAAAATGCTGGAAATGATAAAGTCATTCCATGACGACATGAAGGGAACAGTCCAATATGCTGGAAGCACGTCACAGTCCTTTGATATACGAAGCGGCGTTAAACAAGGCTGTGTTCTGGCTCCGACCCTCTTCGGGATCTTCTTTGCCTTACTCTTGAAACATGCATTCAGAGATGCAACTGAAGGAATATGCCTTCACACTAGGTCAGATGGCCGTCTGTTTAATCTTTCAAGGCTGAAGGCAAAAACAAAAATCAGAAGGGTCACTATAAGAGACTTGTTCGCTGATGATGCTGCAGTCGTCACTCAAAGCCAACAGGAGTTTCAGAACTTGATGAATCGCTTCACTAAAGCATGCAAGGACTTTGGCCTCACAATAAGTCTAAAGAAAACGAATGTGCTGAGTCAGGATGCGGGTGCTGCACCAGTTATCACTATCGATAACTATGAATTGGCAGTGGTGCACCACTTCACATACCTAGGGTCTACCATCAATGACAAACTCTCACTGGATACAGAAATCGACAGCTGCATTGGCAAAGCTGCAGCTAACTTTGCCCGCCTCACATCGCGTGTTTGGGGAAACTCCAAACTCACAATGAAGACCAAAGCTGCGGTATATAATGCCTGCGTCACCAGCACACTCCTATATGGCAGCGAGACCTGGACGACCTATGCTAAGCAAGAAAGAAGGCTCAATACCTTCCATTTACGGTGTCTACGCCGCAACCTCGGCATTTCGTGGAAAGATAAAGTGACAAATGTCGAGGTGTTGTCACGTGCTGGCCTTCAAAGTATGTATATACTGCTTAGACTGCGCAGACTTCGCTGGCTTGGCCATGTTCGCCGCATGGAAGATGGTCGCATCCCAAAAGATATCTTCTACGGACAATTAACAGATGGCAAGAGAACAGTTGGGCGACCACAGCTGAGGTTCAAAGATGTGTGCAAGAGAGATATGAGGGCACTGGACATGGATCCAGCAACATGGGAGGATGAAGCTGCCGATCGCACTAAGTGGCGATGCTATTTACGGCGCCACCTCAGACTAGGCGAAGAGAGGCTCACACAACAAGCAGGGGAGAGGAGAAAACGTCGAAAGGAGATCCAGGAAAATAAGCAGCTGAGGGCTGTCGCCTCAGGGGCGTATTCCCATAGTCAGTTATGACTGAAGGGGCTATTATTATTATTATTATTATTACTATTAATGAGGTGTATGGATGCTTAAAGTTGCTCCTTCAGGCACAAGCCACTTGCCGCTGTCCAGTTGAAATTTTTTCATTACATTAAGTAAAAGAATTGTGATTTTGTTATCACATCTCCTGAGTTATATGATATACACCCAGGGAGAGTACAAATTCTGATTTAAAAAAAAATCGGTGACGGACAGCGGGGAAAGGCGCTAGGAAAACAAATACTTTGCAGCTGAATGTGTTCTTTTATTCCCTCTAAAGTTGGTGGTACGGACTTTAGAGACCATTTGAGGTTCTACTCACGTTACCAGCTGTACTAGTCTGTGGTTCGAAGCTTGAATCGACCAGTGAAACCTACATCCCACGGGTGGTAAAGATCCCGGCCTTGACCGGAAGCGGTTACCTCCAGAATCCTTTGGAGACGTGCCCTTGCCACAGAGACGAAATGACGGAACCAGCAGCACTAACATTTCAGCGATTTGGAATCTAAGTTATAAGTTTAGCAGGCCATCTCAAAAGACTATATTTTCATCTCCCAAACCGAGCTCTATGATGAACCATAATTTCTCATAATTACCATTTCATATTTATTTACATTTGTTTCAAAGTAATTGAGCATTAAATTTGTATATGTTGATTTTGACAAATTCATAGTTGAATTAATCATTACAGAGAGAAAGGCATATGTATGATCCAGAACCTCTAGTGTATTTTCATTAATATATATATATATATATACATATCCATATCGAGCTAATAAAAGGAATTTCGCTGAATTAAATCAGCTGGGGGCTTGAAAGAGCAAATCCTTTATATCCATCTTCGCAAAAGGCGGCGGGTCAGATACACAGTTAACGTGCTAAGACTCATCCAGCATTGTTCTTGACTTCTGAAATATCTTGTGAATACTACTTCGAGGTAGAAGCATCATTATCCTTCTATCTACAACTCTGCCAAGGGTAATCTTGTGCGAAGGAGACACCTTTGAAGACCCACATTAGATACTCTAGGTTTTGGCCACTGTTGGACCACTACTGCAGAGCAAGGGGAGGCAACCCGTGACAATTCACAACTTGATCACAGCCTACTCCATCAGTGTAACACTACAATGGATCCATGGACACAGTGATCTAACAGGAAATGAGGCAGCTGATAGACTTGCTAAAACAGGAGCCTCTAAACAACAAAAGGACAGACCCTGCAGCATGAGAATAGTCAAACAGATTCTCAGAAACAACACAAGGGAAATCTGGCTGAACAGATGGGCAAACAAGCCGACTGGCCAAAATGTCTTTAATAAAATGACCTGCTCAAAAGACAATGACAACATCAACAGTCTCAACAGGAGAAATCGAAGTCTTATCTATCAGTTTCGACCAGGACATGCCATAGTCAATAGCCATCTAAAACGCATCAACTCTCAGCTCCTACCCATGTGTAGACACTTGCTCTCATCCTTATGAAACAACCAGACTCCTCATGGACTGTCCATCACTCACATGCCAGGAAAAAAACTATTACAGACACCTCTGACAATCACCAACTCACTATATGGAACCTTGAAACAACTGAAGAAAACCTGCATTGGGCTGCCAAAAGTAGACATGCTCAGCAGCTATGGCATATCGACAACAACAACAACAACAACAACAACATCTCCTCTTGGCAGTGAGTAGTACAGTTCTGCTGTATCAGTCTTTTGGTGCTCCTTATGAAAAAAAAAGTGTTATCGCAGTGTTGACGCGCGAGTGTGTGTGTGTGTGTGTGTGTGTGTGCGCGAGTGTGTGTGCGTGTGTGTGTGTGTGCGCGCTGTAGAACTGTTTAATGTCGTCGACTGTGTGTTAGTGAGTGTGAACAAGGTATAGAAGTTGTTAAATGTTACACACGAATATATTAGTGGGCGGAGTAGGCCCTAGGGATTTCAGAAGGTTGTATGAGGTATCGTTTTGGAGCCACCCCCCATGCCGTACTGTTTTGTTCTTACTTACTTACTTAGTCGTTCCCCTTCTACCGTGAGGTGTAGAGGTTTGGAAGAGAGAGCGCCAGACCATTCTATCAGCTGTCTTCTTCCTGGCCTGGTTCCACTCTAGTCCTCGGTCCTTCAAAGATTGTCTAATGTTGTCCTCCCAGCGGACTCTGGGTCGTCCTGGAGGTCTGGATCCCTGGCTCTTTGTTTCCCATGCTTGTCGTGGTAGCCGATCTTCTCCCATTCTGCAGACATGGCCAAACCATCTTAGTTGGGACTGTTCTATTTGGGTCTGCAGCGGATGGGATTTTAGGCCTTGACGGATCGTCTGGTTGCGGACCATGTCTCCTCTTGCTACCTCAACCACCTTCCTCAGACACCTCATTTCTGAGGTTCGGATCCGGCCTCCGTGGGCTGTAGTCATTGCCCACGACTCGCATCCATATGTCAAGACTGGGACATAGATGGAGCGGTATACAGCCATCTTCGTTTTCTTACCAACCTCTTTCTTGCTGAGGAATCCACGATTTATGGCCTGAAAAAGTCTCCCAGCCGCTGCTTTTCGAGTGGCCAACTCTTCTTTGATGCCTCCCTTTCGGTCTATAATAGCTCCGAGATATTTAAAGTGGTCGACCTGCTCCAGGACCTGTTCTCCCAACTTAATCTGATGTTTTCTTTCTTCTCGTGATATCACCATGGATTTTGTTTTAGAGCTGCTTATGACCATCCCTCTCTTCTCCAGCTCTTCCTTCCAGACTTGCAGGTTGGATTGGAGATGTGCCTCTGATTTAGCAATCAGGGCAACATCATCAGCAAATGCCAGCTCCGAAATATAGACCTGTCTCATCTTCCAGTACCCCACTGAATACTTTCTTGTTCTCTCCTTACATGCCTTGATGACATCGTCCATAAGGAGTATGAAGAGGTAAGGTGATAGGATATCACCTTGTCTTACACCAGTGGTGGTCCTGAACTCTTCTGACTTATGGTTTGCTGTCCTCACATAATTTCTGCAAGACTTGTAGAAGCTCTGTATAGCATGAATCAGAGGTGCTGGAATATTCTTCCTTGCCAAACAGTCCCAAAGTTTGCTCCAGGGGACCCTGTCAAACGCCTTTTCCAGATCTATGAAACAAAGATGGATCTCACTCTTATACTCAAGGGCTTTTTCACTCAGCTGTCTGAGTGTGAAGATTAGGTCTTGAGTACTTCGGTTTGCTCGGAATCCGCACTGGACCTCATCCAATTGTGGCTCAGCTAGGCGTCGGAGTCTCTGCTCTAGGATTCTAGAGTAGATTTTACCAGGGACACTGAGAAGGGATATGCCTCTATGGTTTCCACATTGTCGATTGTCACCCTTTTTGAAAATTGGTGTTATGATGGCAATCTCCCAATCCTTTGGTATGGTCTTGTTGCACCATGCTGCCTGTAGGACCTTTAAGAGTAATAGGTCGCCTGATGCTCCCATGTACTTAACCATTTCTGGTGTTATACCATCATGCCCTGCTGCTTTGCCCATCTTGATTTTCTCCAGTGCTGCCTTCAGTTCTTCCATCTTTATGTCATCTTCACCATCATTGGTTTTCTCTTCTGTGCTAGTGGTTATCATTTCTGATGCTTCTCCATGCTCACCATCCAGGAGTTCTGAGAAATATTCTTTCCATCTTTCCATTACTTCCTTCGGGGCAGTAAGCAATTTGCCTTGCTTGTCCTTTATAAATTTGAGAGGGCATTGTTTTTCCTTCCTCGTGTTCTTTAGGGTCTTATAGAACAATTTCTGGTTTTCTTGTGCATCTTTTTCTAGCTTTTCTCCAAATTCTTCCCAGGACTTCTGTTTTGCTGCTAGCACTTTGTTCTTTGCTTCTGTACTGAGTGTCACATATTCTCTATATTTTTCCATTTGTCCTGTTGTGTTTTTAGCTCCTAAGTATTGTTTCCATGCCATTTTCTTCTCTGTTATTTTCTCTTTGACTTCCTCTGTCCACCAAGGTGTCCTCTTTCTCTGGTTCCCAAGTCAGACTTCACCGCATGCTTCTGCTGCAGCTGTCTTTATGATATCCTTGAATTTATTCCAGAGGGTTTCCAAGTCATCAGGTCGTTCTTCTGTGTTGCTCACTGCTGTAGCAATAAGCCCCTGATATCTGGTCTTAATTTCTGGCTCTCTCAGCTTGTAGGTCCTAATGCTCATTTCTCCTGCTCGTTTACTTGGTTTCTTGCGTGATGTTGGGCAGTTCCTAGGCAGAGCAACTCTTTCAGTTGTTCGTTTGATTGTTAGCAGGTAGTGATCACTTCCAATCTCTGGCCCCCTCCAGACTCTTGCATCTCGGACATATCTGAATGAGCTTCTCCGAACAATGGCATAGTCGATCACTGACTTCTCATTCTTGGTTGGTTCACATCTAGTGTATGCATGTATGCGCTTATGGGGGAACTTTGTGTTTGTAATGATCAGATTCTGCTCACTGCAGAATCTAAGGAGTCGCTTTCCATTGTCATTGAGAGTATCTTCTCCATATCTTCCGATAACTCCACCCCATCTAGCATGGTCATTTCCAACTCTGGCATTAAAATCTCCGAGCATGATAACTTCATCTAGGCAGTCATCCACTGTCCTTTGAAGCAGCTCGAAGAATTCCTCCTTGACCTCTGCTCTCTCATCCTCATTTGGCCCATACACTATGACCAGGTTGACTATGGTTTCTCCTTCTTTTAGTTTTACAACCATAATGCGCTCCGAGACAAAGTTCCATCCCTTGATACTGTCTTTTTGATTTTGGGCCACAATGCAACCCACGCCCCCTTTAGCTCTTTCAGATATGGGTACACCACTGCTGTTTTGTTCTTTTAAGAGTAAATTCCAAGCTAATGAGGAGCCGCGGTAGCATAGTGGTTAGTGCACTGGCTTCCTAGTTCAGTGGTCTATGGTTCGATCCCCAGATGAGGTGGGATTTTTTTTAGGCCGCAAACGGCTCCTGGGTCGACCCAGCCCCAACTGGGTACCAGAGCAACTTCTGGGAAGGTTAAGGCGGCCGGCGTGATGTTGACCACGTCTCCCCTAGTGTGCCGATGGTTACGAAAATATGGGCGTAACGCCATATTCCCAATTTACCTCAATGGGCGTGTAACGGGATCCTTTACCTTTTTTCAAGCTAATGACTTGTATCACACTATAATTTTCGCTTTAAAAAAAATGTCGGCACCCCCCCCCCGAGACGGCGCCCAGTGCGCCCGCACAGCTCACACCACCTAAGAGCCGGCTATTTCTGTTTGTATGTATGTATGTATATATATATTTATATACACACACACACATATATATATATACTGAAGCACATTAAAAACGCACCACTATTATATATACTGATGCCGAGAAGCTGGCAAAAAAAAGTGTGGGAATGGATTTTCCCCGTGTTTGCCATGCGGTAGAGAGCGAATGGCTGCTGGAATGGAAAGTGCAAGATTCAACCCATGGGTGTGTGTACAGACTACATGAAAACGATGAAAGTTACACGTGCAACACGATTCTCAACAGCTATGACCCTGAAAATGTGTACGCGTTGTGGCAGTATACTCGGTATAAAAAGGCCGTTGAGACAAAACACCCAGTACATGTGCTTGAAATGCCACGACTATCTGAAAACGACCGCCAACGAGCCATTGGTATGTTGGAGACCGGAATGAGCTCGCGGGCCATTGCCAGAAGGATGAATTGCCAACACAGCACTATTGTACGTCTCAATGAACGTTACGGAACCACTGGCAGTGCCCGGGATAGACTTCGGAGTGGCCAACCACGAGTTACTACCCCTGCGCAAGATCGTCATATTGTGCTGAGTCACCTAAGGAATTGACTCTCCCGGCAAGTCAAACAGCAAGAGCAATAGTGGGTAGACATGAGCAAGTCTCTCGAATGACAGTCATATGACGACTCAGAGATACAGGCCTTACTGCAAGACGACCTTATGTTGGGCCAAACTTGACTCACAGACATCGTTAGCAGCGCCTGCAATGGGCAGAGCAACATATCAGATGGACTAGACTGCAGTTGAATGCTGTCCTATTCACAGAAGAGAACAGATTCAACATATCCTTTGCAGATGGACGTATGCGGATTTAGCGACGGTGTGAAGAGCGCTTTGCAGATTGCTGTGTCAACCGATTTCGAGATGGCAGTATTCACATTTGGGGAGGATTCAGTTTTCACCATCGCTTGCCTCTTCACGTCTTCCGTGGAAATGTTAATGCTGTGACATATCGAGATGAGGTTCTGGATGCACTGGTTGCTCCTGCGTTCACAATTTATCCAGACTTGCAGCTTCTCCAGCAGGATAACGCACGTGCATTTTTTTGTATTTTTGGTTTTCTCCCTTGCCTGCACAGAATGCAATGAATTTCATAACAATCAAATGTACAAATTAATGACCAGCATGGATTCATAGGAAAATGAATAAAGATTCCAAATATGTAAACTTGTACACACTTATATTTATATTTCACACTCTGTTCCTGGATTATACAGGTGGTGCGTTTTTAATGTGCTTCAGTATATATATGTATATACATACGTATATAGAGAGTGAGACTATGTATTATGCACATAGTGTATATCTATTTTAGAGAGACAGTGGGTGAGAGAGATAGTGACAGAGAGAGAGAGACAGGGGAGAGAGAGAGAGAGAGAGAGAGAGAGAGAGAGAGAGAGAGAGAGAGAGAGCGTGTGGGAGAGATAGTTCTAGAGGAAAAGCGATTGTGAGAGAAATTCTAGTTATCTTGACGTCTGGCCAACAGTTACTTACCTTTAACTTGAAGCATCTGAGAGCGCGTATTCATTATTCTACCCGAATTTTTTTTTTTAAATCTTGGCTGAAGAAAATATAAAGACACAGTTGGAGCTGCTGCACACTCCACTCTTGTTTAGATAGTTTTAACCTAAGGGATAATGAACTGCCAGTTACACACAGGACATTTTTGTTTATGTTTCGAACACCGAATTATTTCTGCGAGATCTTGATTTCGGGAAGTGTCTACGTGTGTTTTAGTATCTGAAGGTAAGAAGAAATGAATTCAGATTTTACATGTTAGATGAGTGTAATTTGAGTACGTGTTTGTCCAAAAATCTTTAGCATAAAATACAAGAAATGCTTTTAACGACTTAATAGTTACTGGGTCAGTAAGGTAATATAATTGAAGAAAGGAAACAATGACATTTGAATACCGCATTTAGACGTCAAATAGACAGGAGTAAGTAAAGTACTAATACTACCTGAAATCTAATTGAGCTAGTATCTAATTAAGGCGAATTCATTCATTTATCTTTCAATAGCCATGGAGATTAGATCAGTGGCAGGCTACCCAGGAGCTATCCGGGAATACTTTAGAAACGCCGAGCATTCTAAAAATCTACTTGAAAAATCTTGTCCGTTTTCAGGTTTCACAGTACAGTAGTTTTAATTTGCAATAAGTGCAACTTATATGCAACTTGTATCTCTACCGCCTAATGACAAGGTAGAGATTTGCTTCCTGTTAATCCATCGACACGGAGGTGGAAAATTCAAACTATATTATATTTTATAGAATTTTAACTTCATTTCAATGAAGTTCAATTCCTGTCTTCTGCAGAATAAAGTGAATTTTAGTAAGCCAGGTCACTGGGAACGATGAAAATGTACCTTGAATCAAGGGGATACCGAGCTTTTAAATGTCATCGGACAGAGAGAGCCAGTCCGACTTTTCCCAAGCTTAACAATCCTATCTTTGCCCTATTCTTTCGTCTATAGATCTACCAAAACATCCCGGTCGATCGACCGGTTGCTGCCCCCTGGCTTAGGGTTTCACAAGTTCACGCTAAGCCCTCCTGTCTTGTGCCATCCCCTCAAGAAGTTTCCATCTCTTAATGATCGTGTTTACACACAGTGTCAAGAGTCATGGTGTATGAAGAAACACACACGCACATACTTAGACATGTCCTTTCCCCCAGTGGTCAGCAACCTATTAATCTCCATTTACCCGTAGATCGCAGGTGGTTGATGTGATAAATCTCTATGAAACGGAAGGGAAACAATAAGCTTTTAAGCTAGAACAATTTCTAACTAGCTCTTTCCAGCCGGCATTTAAAAGTGCGATTTTTCTGGCTTGCCACGGGCGCTAAAAACCCTCGTTACGCCACCGCACATGAGGTTGTATATCCTCAAGCTGAGGTGCAGCACATCTAGGTAATTTGTACCTTCGAAGTGTTCTCATGGAAGAAAAATGGTCCAGTCACATGGGTATGGGAGAGAGCCTACTAAACGTTTATATTGGGACTGTCGCGTTCGTGTTTAGTAAATTAATGCTGATGTTCTGATCGCCCTTTATGGCAACTGTGTCTGTTAACTTTACCAGACAAAATGTCTTGTCTTGTGTTAGTAATTACCGCAAACAGTTTTAAGATAGATCTTGTAATAATTAACTTATTAAAGCTCAAAATGGGGTGAAAAATTAATGGACACCCTTATGATATATATATATATATATATATATATATATATATCCATTTAATTTCATGTGTTCATCGTATCGTTCCCAGCTTCTCATACCCCCTATAGCAGGGGTACTCAACGCGGTGCTCGCGTGCATCATGGTGCTCGTCAATGCTTATTTGTCTGCTCACAGAAGATTTGAAAGAATGAACAAACACGTGGTCGAAAAAAAAGTATCCATTCTTTAGAAAGTGTGACGAAAAGACTTTTTTGTCTGTAGATATCTTTGAGAATCATCATTTTTCAGCGGCGAATATTATTAAATCTATGTGCAGGTCGTGGCTCACTTATGCTCAGCAGGATGATTGTATGCATGCAAAACATCATCATATACTCCTAACTGCGAAAAGATGGCCAGCGACTTGCAGCGCCAAAGATCAACTAATTATACCTTTGATTCTGTGACATTTTTGGGTCGATCTCTGCTTCACTCCGGCAGTAATCAGTTACATTTGTTGTACTGAATTTATTACGTGCTTTTCAGTGGTCAGTACCTTTTTTCTTTCTCTGCTATGTAGCATATATTTTGTATTTTCCAACATTCTTAGACTCCTCTCAGCGATACGTCGGCATGCCTGTTTGTTTACCTGTTCCTCCCTGCTGGGGAAGGAACTAATAAGATAATATTAGCCGACATCAGGCTACAGAGAAACATTAAAATCGCCCAGCGCAGTTGTTTAATCGGTGATTTTGTGTGCCCAAGCGACAGATAACGAGATTACTCGTCTGTGCGACACATTTTGGACAGACTTGCATGACTCATCGTTTCCGGCACACCTTATTACAAAGACATTAATTTATATTAAAGTAATAATAAGTTATTTGTAAACATGGCCGAGAGAGAATCGGATGTTTTCATTCTATGTATTGGAGACGTGACCTTTTGCATCACGCATATTATTTCAGGAGGAAATCATTTTGAAATTACCCCACACAACACGCATGTTTGAAACGATTGGAGCTTTCTTAGCATCGTAACAAAACAAATGCGGGAGAGGAAGGGCCATATAACCCGATCTTTTCGCAGTTTTAAGACACTGTGAGAATTCGCTTGCCCAGACGACCACCAGACTGCCAGAGTTAAGACTAGAATCGAGATTTCACATATATCAGACCGGACTTTGTGCAACCCTTTGAAGGACTTAAAGAGCCCAGGAAAACCATTTTAACAAGGACACCAGGAATCTTAGGAATCTAAAACACACGGAGTTAAAGTGGGAATTCAGTGTTAAAATAACGACCCATAAGAACACGTGTAAGGGGCCTATCGCTGTGCCTTTATTCCTCTGAGCAAACAGTCTGTGAGCCAAGATTGACGTAAGTTGTGCATTTTACAATTTTCAATACTAACATGTGAACTAATATATGTATATTGCCACGTGAATATTGATTTGTGAAAATTGCTAAATGGACGTCCACGTCATTTGAGGCTGGCAACCTCATCATATAGAATGATGAATTCATGAACCACCACTGCAAGGGCTGCTGACTGCTTTATTGCTAGTTTCTTAAAGAGAACTAAAAAGCATAGGTAGTCCCAAGTTCCATATGGAGCAGGGAGGGAAAGATGAAAGAAATGAGGTACATTTTAATTATAATATTTCATTTTTAAACCAGTGTAAATGTCCATTTAAACGTATGCACTTTTAAAATTAATGAAAGTTTCTAAGCTTTTCAATCAGTGTAGATGTAAATGAAAACATATTCAATCTATATTGTGAGTTCTTTCCAATCAGTGTAGATGTTAATGTAAACATATTCCATCTATAGCCTACCATTAACCTTTTCATTTGAATGTAAAGTAAATATAAAGCTATTCAATTTAAATTTAAAGAAAGTTTCCTCTCGAGGGATTAATTCTCATCAAGGGTAAAGTCTGAGGTAGATGGTATGGTGGAATAGGAGAAAGGGACCCATAACTATGTGGCGGAAAACGAATACTCAGGAGAGCGTTTTGTTTCTATTCTTTTACCATAGTTGTTGTTGGTACCAGTTGAGGGTACTATATCTAGAACAAGAAGGGAAAAGTGGCCTGAGCTTAAAGACGAGGGAAAAATTTAGTAGACACTCCCTGACATTTCTGTGAACGTGTTGCGCCCTATAATCTTGACCAGAGACGCGAGAACTCCAGTGACCTATCTGCACAGAACCAAAAAAACCCAGCGGGAGAAGATACTACCATTGGCAGCTAAGTAAAACTTATAAGCTGCCAAGTGACTTCTTATATAAAATAACCAGTCCATCCCAACAGTGATGATATTTTTCCTGTTCAATCATTATTCATTTTTTAAACTGTTAAAACTTAGATGATCATTAAATGTGTTATTTGTAATTATACAAATTTAACTTCAATTTAATCACTTTGAATGTACTCCATGTTTGTCTCAGTCAATTTACTAAATACACTCTGAAAAAAGCTATACCATAATAAGAAGAATTCCACTGAGTAAATCAAAGTGGGGGCTTGAACGAGCTGAAATTAATAATTGCTTTATTCTTCATAAAAGGCGTCGGACCGATATAAGTTATCAATTGCCCTGCCAATGCGGCATTGTCCTTGACTTCTGAAATATCTTATGGAACACTCCCTTGAGATAGAAGCAACATTATCCTTCTATCTATAACTCTGCCAAGAGTAATCTTGTGCGAAGGTAGACACCTTTGAAGGCCCATTTTGGATACTCTTGAGTTTTGGCCACTGTTTGACCACTCCTGCAAAGCAGGGGAGGCAAAATCGTGACAGACTCAAATATTTTGGAGATCTAATTTTTTTTTTAATCCTTAATATTACTCATGTCATTAAATCTGTTTACTCAGCCCTATATAATTATTATGTAAGTATTGTTTTTAATAATGTTGAAAAAAGTACCTACTTTTAAAAATGTAAGTCACGACATTTGGTTTGTGCCCACCACACTTTCTATAGATATAAAATGTGCTCCTGTGCAGACAGGGTTGAGGATCCCTATAGGATGATTTTCTTGGAGCGTCCGAAGGCTACGCCCTGACCTAGTTAAGTTCTGAGCTGTCTGATTTGCTTGTCATCTGTTCTCCTATCTCTCGTGCATGCCGAGATGAGTACCTTCTGTTCAATGAGAAGGTTTATTTCAAAATTCGAGCAGATGACGTCGCAATATTAAGTTAAAATGTTAAATTGCTATTTTCTTTAAACTAATAAAGTGAGTAGTTTACATTTTTATATAGATGTGCCGTATATTGATTACGGTTGTTTAAACCCTATTATATATATATATATATATATATATATATATATATATATATATATATATATATATATATATATATATATATATATATGTATATATATATATGTATATATATATATATATATATATATATACCTTTTATCCCCTAATTGCTGGGGCCCACTATGTGCTGGGGCCCGCCAGGGTTTCCCGGGTGGAAGTTACGCCACTGACTTTCCTGTTACTAAAGCTAGCAAGTTGCTAGGAAACAAGGTGGTAGGAGCGGGTAAGCTATTATCACAATGGACAAAAGGGGAGAGACGTCATACCTCAAATGTCTCTAACGTGATCGATAGGAGCTTTCTGTGTGTCCTTCTAGTTGTAGTTTGTGTATCAATATGTGGGAAGAAACAAATTAGCTGGACAATGGAACGAATTATTCAAACAGAAATAGAGAGAACGAAATGATAAGTCTGGGAAGATTAAACATGGGACAAAAACATCGAGCTGACATGTATAAGAATGTGTATTAAAAAGTGTGTTGATACATAGACACAAAAACATATTCATGCGCGCACAAGGAAATGGGGGAACTGAGAAGTGAGGCAAAGAAGTCAGGAATATGGGTAGATGATGTGTGTTAAAAAGTGATCTGATACATAAACACAAGAACATACAAGAAAAACAAAGAGAGGGGAGGAAATGACACATGAGGATAAAGAAGTCAAGAGTAAGACTAAGGACAAAATATGGTTAGATGATGTGTGTTTAAAAGGCACACACAAGAAAACATAGGCGAGTGCGTTCAAGAAAAAGTGGGAATGAGATATTAGAAAAAAAGGAATTCAAGAATAAGGCTAAGCAATGTGGCTAGATGATAAGTATTAAAAAGTGGGTTTTTTTACACGCACACACACAAGAACATGTGCGCGCGCACTTGAGAAAAAGTGGGAATAAGATAGGGAAAAAGTAGTCAAGACTAGACTATGTAGCTGGCAATCAACATTTACAAGTAACAGAAGTGAAGAGACACTCACAAAACTAGTATTGTACCCAGAGAGAAGAACACCTTCAGAGCCCTACCGAGTGACGAGAGTTGGAAATCATATGTTCCTTCAATCGCGCGCTGACTAGTGGGTCATTGTTGTTTTATCACACTCACTTGGACCTCCCGGAGGCCACGATGAGAGCAATTACTCCTATATTGCCCGCTTCAACTCCGAAGCTTCCCTTTCTTGGGTCGAAATCTAATTCATTTTCGCTGCAGCAATTCAGTTTACACGGTGGCTATTGAACAAGAAGGCTGTGACGGGACTTTCAAGCTTGGAAAAAATAAAAGGTCAGTATAAATGTATTCAAACGAGCGGAGCTAGGTTTATCGCCAATCATTAGTGTGAAATGTTAAAGCGAAAAAAGAAAATAATATCTGTAAGCTTTACCAACCGGAGACAGAACTAGAATAAATGACTCCTAGTTGTATAATTGTTGATAGCGATCAACCGTTTTGTATCTTGACGATAGTAAGCAAAATAACCTACACGACTATGTAATATTTTAAATACAGTTGCCAAATATTCACACTAAGAACAATTATAGAAGAATCAGTAGAAAGGCAATCGCCACTTATTATCACCTTCGTCGATTTTCAAAAAGCCTTTGATAGTCTACACCGCCCATCATTGTGGAAGATACTTACAATCTATGGTTTTCCAACAAAATATGTGAATATAATCAAAGCGCTATATGACAATGCAAGATGTTGTGTTAGAACAAATAAAGGGAATACAGAATGGTTTACAGTAGAAACAGGGGTTAAACAAGGCTGTATTATGTCACCACTACTTTTTGGAATAGCTATTGATTGGGTTATGAGAAACTATACCCACAATGAACAATTGGGTATAAAATGGACAAATGGAAAATTCCTGGGGGACCTGGATTTCGCAGATGATGTAGCATTCTTAAGTTCAACACCAAGACAATCCCAAGAAGCAATAAATAATTTGTGTCATCTCTCGGTTAAAATAGGTCTCCAAATAAATGCCTCTAAAACTAAAGCTATGAACTTTTCTAACGAGACCTTTGATATCATCTTGAACGGGGAAAAACTACAGAAAGTTGAAAGTTTCAATTATTTAGGCAGTAAAATGACTCAGGATGGTGACACAACAAGAGAAATCCATACTAGAATTGCTTTGGCAGCTAGCGCCTTCAATAGATTATCTAACATTTGGAAATTACGATCATTGAATATACATACCAAGCTTCGTCTGTTTAATTCAAATGTTATCTCAGTGTTAACATACGGCTGTGAGAGTTGGAAAATAACAAAATCATTGGAGAACAAGCTGAATACATTCGAGAACAAATGTCTTAGAAAACTCATGAACATCAGTTGGAAAGAATTCAAGACTAATCGACAAATAAGAGAAGACTCTAGGCAGAAATATGTCTCCGACTATATAAGGAAAAGACGATGGTCATATATCGGTCATGTCCTACGAATGCAAAACAACAGAATACCACTACAGGCGCTCACTTGGGTTCCTGAGGGTAAGAGGAAAAAAGGAAGACCAAAAGAAACACTCAGAAGAACAATAATAAGAGAAGGACGAACGTTGGGCCTAAATAATGTGCAAGAGCTAAGAGGAGTGGCGTCACAACGAACAACCTGGAGAGCACTGGTTTCTGCCTTATGCGCCGTGTTTGGTGCTTAAAGAATTTATTATTATTATTATAGAAAAGTTCCTTTGTTAGAATTACTTGAAGTCCTGATCTACGTTCTGAAATCTAAATCATCGTCATTTGTTTCCTTTGTTAGAATTACTTGAAGGCCTGATCTACGTTCTGAAATCTAAATCATCCGTCATTTGTTTCCTTTGTTAGAATTACTTGAAGTCCTGATCTACGTTCTGAAATCTAAATCATCCGTCATTTGTTTCCTTTGTTAGAATTACTTGAAGTCCTGATCTACGTTCTGAAATCTAAATCATCCGTCATTTGTTTCCTTTGTTAGAATTACTTGAAGTCCTGATCTACGTTCTGAAATCTAAATCATCCGTCATTTGTTTCCTTTGTTAGAATTACTTGAAGTCCTGATCTACGTTCTGAAATCTAAATCATCCGTCATTTGTTTCCTTTGTTAGAATTACTTGAAGTCCTGATCTACGTTCTGAAATCTAAATCATCCGTCATTTGTTTCCTTTGTTAGAATTACTTGAAGTCCTGATCTACGTTCTGAAATCTAAATCATCCGTCATTTTTTTCCTTTGTTAGAATTACTTGAAGTCCTGAACTACGTTCTGAAATCTAAATCATCCGTCATTTGTTTCCTTTGTTAGAATTACTTGAAAGCCTGATCTACGTTCTGAAATTTAAATCATCCGTCATTTGTTTCCTTTGTTAGAATTACTTGAAGTCCTGATCTACGTTCTGAAATCTAAATCATCCGTCATTTGTTTCCATTGTGTCCCTAACGGAACAAGAAGCCACCATTGCAGCTAGTCCCCGACGCAAGAAGCCACCATTGCAGCTAGTCCCCAACGCAAGAAGCCTCATCAAGCATTCACACACACTTGCAGCAGTGGTTTCTGTGGCAAATAGTTTTACATGACGAGGTTCCCAGCCTCCATACACAACCTCATATTAGTCCGTTTTTACGACATAGTACTACCCAATTATGACACTGTAGTCCTGGACATTATATTGTCTACATCCGGCCTGGTCTACATTGTTTACATGTTATCCCGGCTGGGAAACTGTTTTATCACATTAAGGTCAAAGAACGTTACATTGTTTAATTTTTTATCCCGGCTGGGAAACTGTTGTTGCAAGGTAAGGCCAATGAACCAATGAACGTTTGAAGAATTTGTGAAAACCGCTCACTCAGATTTTTAAGTTCAAAGTATTTCACGTGATTTTGTATTATTGAAACGGCATACGTGATTACAACTTCAGTAATCAGACGGTTACATGGTTCGGCCTCAGTAAATTACAACAGTATGGCAGTTTCAAAATCTTTCTTCTGTGAGAATTTCAGGTCGATAGTCCTTGGTGGAGTAGAATTAACACGCAAGTTCAAAGGCTTAACGAATATCCAGACTGGATTTGGGGGCCGAAGTGGCTAAGATGGACATTTTTTCAGAACCAGTGGGTCCTAATGATTTCATACTCCCACCTGATCTCCTGGGTAGTAGAGATGGCTACTGTGTGTGTGTGTGTCGAAACAGTGCTTCGAAACAGCGCTGAGTCCGAAAGAACCGAAACGCAGCCTGCTTCTTGTTTCGAAACAGTTTCAGTTCCTGTCTGCCTCGCTGTTTTGCAAAGAGGCACACTGTCTCACTGTCTCACCAAGCGTCCGGGACCTTTGCAGTGAGAAGATAAAAGACTTTTCCTGAACATTCAAAGATGGTATGGAATATCAAACATGTCATATTTTTCAGGGATGTGTAATGATGAGTTGATTTTACAAGTGATATTATTTTTGCTGAGAAGTTATAGACACTGGAAATTGTTGTCAATGTTTTAGGCACTATGTTAAAGTTGAAAGTGTCCGTGTGTTCGTATAAATGTAATTGACACTTTATTAGCTCTGCTGATATCTGTGTACTCGGTGTGGATTTGAATCATTGTCTACCAAAACTAGCTTACTCTAGTTTGATATCATGTGTTATTATTACTGTTATTATTATTGTTGTTTTTTTTATTATTTTCATATATACTGCAGCTATCATCATATCTCCGTTTTATTTCATCATAATGAAGACTTGTGTAAAAATATTGAATTGTGGTCACATGAAACGACATAGATTTTCACACACGTAAGTCCAAGCAGACAGCACGCAAGTAGCGCGCAAGAAAAACGGCAGAGATTGTCTCACACAGTTCATGTCTACTGTCTGTTGCTAGAGACTTGTCCCGACACGGGCAAATGTGCCGTTGTGCCGTTGTGTCGAAACAGTGTGTCGATACAGTTTAAATCACTGTGCCGAATGTCTCGAAACAGCGGAGTGTGTCGATTTGCCCACCTCTACTGGGTAGTGAGATCTCCTGGCTAGTGAGATCTCCTGGGTAGTGAGATCTCCTGGGTAGTGAGATCTCCTGGCTAGTGAGATCTCCTGGCTAGTGAGATCTCCTGGGTAGTGAGATCTCCTGGGTAGTGAGATCTCCTGGCTAGTGAGATCTCCTGGGTAGTGAGATCTCCTGGGTAGTGAGATCTTCTGGCTAGTGAGATCTCCTGGGTAGTGAGATCTCCTGGGTAGTGAGATCTCCTGGGTAGTGAGATCTCCTGGGTAGTGAGATCGGATGCCTAGCCTTCTCGGATAAGGGCGAAAAAATAGGAGGTCCCGTGTGCAAGTTGCGCACGTTAAAAATCCCTCGGCAGTTGGAAATCGTAAAGAGTAGGCCATACGACCGCTGCCCTAGCAAATGATGCTTCGATGACGGGTCATTAGCGCGACCCGCAACACATAACGGGTCGCGCTAATGACCCGTCATCGAAGCATCATTTTTGGTGATGCCTAGATGGCAGGGAGGATAGTGTGATTCGCTTGCATAGCTAGGCGGAGTTGTCGCACGGAAGGTCCTTGGTTCGAGTCCTGGGTAAGCCACTCACGTCTCTTGTTTTTCTGTTGTCTAGTTTTCTACTTCTTTATTTCTTACGAGTGCCTGAAAACATACCTTTATGTTTGTCTAATATTTATTTATATTTTATTTTACGTCGCTTGTTCGTTAATTTATTTCTTTTGTATTTGACTTCGACCACTGCGAGATGTAAGTTGTATGCTATAACGGTAATATCCTCGGTTAGTATTGGATAAAACACTTTAGATAATTTGCCAACCCTGAATGATGTATTTATATATGCGTGTATTCATGTATGAAGTATCTATGCGCCTAGCTGTATGTACTTGTTTACCACACCCCACTTCCTGGCCGCAGCATGTCCGCATAATCACTTTACCAGACAACAATTAAGTCGGGATGTCAGATAATCGAAAACCCTGAAGTCCCTAGGAGAGGGCAGAAGCGTGCTCAAAGTGATGGATACTTTTGAACGAAGCTAGCACATTCTGTCTTAGGCCGTGCGCACTTGGCCACCCAACATCCGAAATGCTGGTCGGTAAAAGCCGTCTATTTATGACGACACGCTCGGGGGGTGGAAACAATGAGGGGAATCAGGTGTGTGTAACAGACATGGAGGAAGGAGTGGGGCGGGAGGACTGAAATATGTAACGTTAGGCGTATGGTTGGGAAATTCTTCTTCTTCCTCGTTCGTCCTGAAAAGGACGGTGGTTGCGTTGTGTCTGTTTACGCCGGAGCTGCGATATCTGTGCCTTTCGGCCGACACATCCGACTTCAGCACGGCATTTTTTGGGACCGGGTTTGCCTTCCCTCTTCGATCCCTACTCTCTCAACCAGACTTCAGTGATGCAGCCTGTTTCCAGGAACACCACGTGGAGGTGGAGTAGGGTCTTGGTCAGCTCTGGTTCGCTGACCCTGATGCAAGCAGTCAAGCTATGGGTCGCTGACTGCATTATCTATTGCTGCATCTTTGGGTCCCTGGTTGGGAAATGTGGCCATAAAAGTTGGCCAAAACTAAAAAAGGTGAAAGGTAATCACACAGCAGGAACTGCCGTTGTGGAGTGAAGTGTTAGAGACTTCTCAATATAGGTCCAGCTGTTGTATGAGGTGAGGTGACCAGTTCCCTTCCTCGCTGCCTTTTCCTTCCCTAACTCAAGAGCTGAGTGAAGTACGCATTTACAGCTGGGCAGACTTGAATGTGTCCCTACCAAGTTCAGATCCCGGAACCCGGTAACTGTGTCGCGAAAGGAAAGCGCTCTAACCGTTCAGCCAGTCGTACCCTCGTCTAACAGTCTTAATATAATCCATTAATCTCTCAGTGTTCTACACTCAGGTATGCCGTTAGCTTAGATCAGTGGATTTTAACTTGTAAGGACATACCTGTCGCTGGGTATTTCGGTATTTTTTCCGGGCGTGAATGAGCTGATGCAGGATTATTGGGAATTTGAAGACACTACTTCTTGATCGTATCATTGTGATTTCTAATTGTTTTTTGTTTTGTTTTGTTTCTTGACAAAATCTGAGGCTATGTCTCTGTGTCACGGATTGCCTCCCCTGCTTTGCAGTAGTGGTTTCAACAGTGACCAAAACTAAAAAGTATCTAATATTGGCTTCCAAGGTATCTACCTGTGCGCAAGATTACTCTTGGCAGAGAAGTAGATAGAAGATTACTGACACTTCTACCTGATGGGAGCGTTCACAAGATATTTCTAAAAGTCACGAACAATGTTGCCTTGGGCTGAACAATTGATAACGCATTATATCTGGTCCGTCGCTTTTTGTGAAGGATTTAAGCAATAGTTTAGCCCGTTCAAGCCCCCAGTTGGTGTAATCCAACGAATTTCCTCTTATAAGGTATAGCTCTGTTTAGAGGTAAATATATGTCTAAGTATTTATATATATATATATTAAATATTCTGGCTCATACGTTTGCTTTCATACATATAACTGAATCAACTATTATTGTTTAGTTTTAAAACAACAGGTAACAAATGTATTAGTGAATTAGTCTTTAACAGGTTAAAATAAATATGGAAAGATTAGTGGAATGTTGATGGATATAAAGTTCTCATCATTGAGACGTAGGTGGGAATTTAACCTTAAAGTTTAACTGAAATGTCGTTTTTGCTGGTGCCTTTTAGTTAGCACTTAGCTTGTATGAGTGAGTCCTGCAGCTGAGGTTCCTCAATTCTGTGATGACGAAAGCCTTCTCCACACTCTCTTCCACTGTAGGCGGGAATGGTGGATGCTTTTCTCTCACACTAGCGGCGTTAGTACCACAAATCGTCTGATGGCTTGTAACCACGAACTTTAGACAAATAGAAAGAAACAAATGCCCGCTAAGTACATTGTTCGCCGCAAACTAACAGGCCCATTGTCATGCGCTCCACCCACCATTGTTAACCTCTCAGAAGAATTAAATTCCCGAGCACACAGTGTACTCAGGGATAATGATGAAAATTCACCCACATCCTTCTATGTGTTAACTAGGAAATTGCGTCTGGAGTGCGTGAATAATGATTTGGCTGAATTACAATTAAAAAAGGTACATACATCTCACAAGATAATATGTTACACTGGAGGCACATATGATGTAGTCACCACTGCTCCAGTCGGAGTCTGGGCTCTCTCTGCTGTCGGATTTCCCACACGACTAGTCAGAAACAATCACCAGCTCTTGCTGTAGTGGTTCATGAATATACTAGTTTCATATGTTGAGGTTGCCAGCCTCATATATATCCACTAGCAAGAAAACATGTTAAATTCACGTATGTAATAGAAATGTTCACAACTTACCCCAAATTTTTGGGAATACACAATCTTCCTTGCACAGGTTTTCAGGCGGACGCGAGCAATTTCGGTGCATTTGCTCTGGAATCATTTTCGTCTGAGAAATTCCACTTATGACAGTGTTCTATGATACACTTGGCCTGGGAAACTAGTAATTCCTTTTTGACGGGTGTTCTGCGATACAATTGGTCTGGGATATTATTTCTGTTATGACTGATGATCCAATTCCTAGGTTTCCAGTCTTGTATTTATAAGGTCCTGGTCCTGAAGTTTTACAGTCTGTGTACTTAAATATGCGGGTTTACTCTTAGGGTTTCAGAGTTTCCCAAATACTGACGATCTGTTACTTTTGATATAGGAATTCTAGGTCCGATTCTTCTCTTTCCGGCTGTTGGGAGTTGCTCGTGTGAAGTTGCGAAGCTGTCTGTTCTGTGTTTCTGAGTTCACTAGATTATATCTCTCATTCTCAGTTCAAATCACAGATGGTGTTTCCGCCGAATGTCCCAATAGAATTCATTGTATATTCCGGCTCTCACTTCAAACTAATCAAATCTCGCTAGCACTGTTTGGGTGGGGAAGTTTTAATTCAAAATATCCCCTCGCGTGTTTTAACATTAAATTTAAAATTCCACGCGTGACCTCTTTATGATTAGACGTAATATTGTTCCGGCTGCACCTATCTGCCTCCCATAAAATTGTGACAATGTTTTCCTGGCGTAATGTCTTCCGCCAAGATGTCTACCTCGACAGGTTATCCAATTATCGCCTTTATCTGCGTGCCTCCGCCAGACAGATGTCTGGTCAGACAATGTTGTCTTCTTTCATCGTACGCACAATATAAGCTTGTGTCAACACGGTCATCAGCTTTTTACTGGGGTCAAATGTTGGACCGCCACGTTTCAAAGGGTGGTCAGACTGTGAGAATAGATAAGCGTTTGACCGGTATAATTACCTGTATTATCGCATGTACCTTGCAGAACGTAAACAATTCTGCGTGTAAAGCAGATACGTCCGTAGGGGAGTAGAGTGTTAGAGACTTCATCCTACTCGATTCAGCATAGAGAGTAAAATAATGAATGAAAGGGCAAACCATATGCCAAATAAAAGCGATGAATGAGAGGAAGAGAAAAATGAAGAAATAAGTGATACTGACGGAGTGGACATGAGATCGCACAACCGTATCGTCACACTCTGCCTCCATATTTTTTAAAAATACAGTGTCAAGTATTTGGAGCCAAGATCAGCGTATTACCTCCATACAGAAACTCACGGACTTTCACTGGGTATTCTTACAACACGTACAGAACTGACAAAAAAGATTGCATGTTCATTCTGAAGTGCAAGAATTTCATGTGAAACTACCGTACCATAATTTCATTATTCAGCTGACTTAACTAGCATATTTTTTGGTTTAAACTTGCATTTTAAAAATATTGAACTGATCAGTGACCTAAATCTGCCATTAGAAGGAAGCAAGTTGAATCGTATAGTTCAAGACAAGGTCAACAGCTTCATTTTTACCATAAGAAGCTGAAGCTAATAGGAAACTCTATACAGAGCGATACAAACAGGAAGCAATTTGATCATCAGTTCCCCCCCCCCTCCCCCCCCCCCCGTCGATCACGTGTTTCGGCCCTTTGTTCCCCTTTACACTCTAAGGGAGGGGGGGGGGCCTCACCTGGGTCATGACTCCCAAGTGTCTCAGCCTCCTGTTGTTTGCGCAGAAAATGAACCCATTCCACCTTGGTTGCAGCTTTAAAATCCACAATTCCGCCAGCCGGAGGCTATTGTGAAAATAACAAAGTGAAGACAAATTATTGCAGTCGTTCCGCAGCAGACCACTGGCACGCATGAGTGAAGCCGACGAAGCGTGAAGCCATTACAAGCTGGCATCTGAAATTCACCCGACACCTCATATAATATGCACCGCGGGTTACTGTAGCGCCGCCGTCCTTTCACCAATGCAACGAAAAACTCCGTGTATTGCGGTCTTAGAAAAATTTCCATATCAGGGGCTAGATTTACTGTCCCGAGTTCCATAGCCCATTGTGGTTGTTCCACAACCAGCATGATGCCCTTTCTGCAGTCTCACTAAGCCGCTTCAGTGCCCTTGTTCTCGACTGTTCCTTCAGCCCCAACAGTTTCAATAAATCATACACTGACGCAGCCACAAGCCCTCTTGCACCCACTTCAACAACCATGACCCTTACAGTGAACCCATCGTGTCTCAGACCCGCGGCCAGATCACTATACTTTGCCGCTTTGAACGAATGTTGCTCGTCCGATCTGGATTCAAATGGCACGGTCAGTTCAATCAATATAACCTGATGCGATGATGAAGAATGCAACACTATATCCGGCCGTCTTCGAGATTTTCTGATACTTTCTGGATATGCCCGTCCTCCAGGTCGGTCTACCGCCATCTCCCAGTCATTCACACAGTCAAGAAGAGATGGTGAACTGCTACCTGACTTACTTGGATTGGGGCGTGCTGACTTTCCTGCTCTCAGAAAGTATGTATTTGCGGTGCTCGACCTGACTTTGCTGTTCGCCTTCATCCTTGCCAGGTCGCAACCAGCTCATTTAGCACTTTGTTGTGGCGCCATGTGTATCGCCCTTGCCCTAATGGCACCTTGCAAGTGGAGAGCACTTGTCCAAGTGTCTGCCTTTCATGGCACTGCACATCATCCGACTTTCCCCATCTCAGAAGGTTTGTGGCCTATGGCAAGAGGTCACACATTGATCTAATAATGAAGCTGAGCCTAAGAGGTGCCATATGCTATATATCATTCCATGTCAAGGACCTTTGCAGGGCTCCTTCCCATGTAGTCCATTGGCCTTGTTCGGCCTGCTGCACCGCCTTTTGCAACCTCTTATCGTTCTCAGTTCCTCGTATCTCCTGAACTACCATGACTCTGCGCTCCCTGCTTGATGCCTTGGACCACGCGTGGATGTCTCCATGACCAAATCCCTGTCTATTCGTCTGTGTGTAACCGATTACCTCCCTCAGCTTGAGCGACTCTTGGGCAGCATCAACAGCTTCTTCCAGTTTCCACTTCCTTCCCGTTTTCAGTGTGGGCTGAATGGACTTAACCACGTCATCCGTTGACTCGCGCAGCATCGTTGTGAGCCTTGCCTTTCCCACTTTGTACTTTTCAACAACTGACTTGAAAGGAAGCACAAGTTTTGACTCTTTGCAGTACAGTGCTACGTTTGACAGACCTGGTGGTACCCCTAGCCATTTCCTCATGAACTTGTTGACCTTCTGCTCTATAGCTTCCACTGTACTGGTGCTTATTTCATATATAAGCCTGGCCACAGCAATTTAGGTATCAACATGAACTGGAGGCACCACAGTTTGAATTTTCCTAGGAGTCTGCTTTAGTCTATGATCTGTAGCCCTCTGCCTGCCATTTCTATTGTCTGTTGCACTGCCTTCGAGTCTTTTAATGAGGCATCGTACATCCTGCCAAGACTTTTAACAGGTTCCTCAATGACAGTAGAGATTCTTTGGTTGAAAACCATGAATATGACCTCCGCTATCTTCCCTTTCCTGACTGTTTTATTAGGTTTGAAGCTCATTCTGCACCAGCTGAATAGTTCATCGAGGCGTGCTAACATTCTCCGGGCCTGGTGTTCATCTGATGTCGGAATTGTTGTGTCATCCATGAATGCTTCGAGCGGAGGCATGAGACATACTCCACTGAGCTTTGGACCTACAGCCACTCCTTCAGCTGCATTGAGGATTACCTGCATGGCCAACACGAATAGTATCGGAGAGATGGTACATCCCATCGCAATTCCAACTTTAAGGTCAATCCACTTCGTTGTGTACTCTCTGGTTGAAAATCTGACAGAGAACCCTGCGAAATACAGCTTCAGCATTGCTGCAATTTCTTGTGGAACATGATACATTTCTAGGGCCTGCCACAACATCTGGTGTGGAACGGACCCATACGCATTTGCTAGATCCAACCAGATTACATGGAGGTTTGCTCTGTCAGACGTTGCCTTTTGAATTGCTTCCCAGAACTTTGTGGCATGCTCAAGACACCCTGGTGTACCTGGGATACCTCCTTTCTGGATGGTAGTGTCAATGTACCCATTCTCCAGGAGGTTTGTGGTGAGCCTTTTAGCCATCACTGAGAAGAATATCTTCCCGTCCACATTAAGTAGTGAGATTGGTCTGAAATGACCGATGTCTGTGGAATTTTGTTCCTTCGGAGTGTAGACTCCGTTCGCCTGTCTCCATTCCTTGCTTACAAGCTTTGTTTTCCACGCATTCTTCAGTAAACGGAGTAATCGTTGGAGCACCTCAGGGCATCTCTTATTCACAACATATGGGACACCATTAGGGCCTGGAGCTGACTTGCACCGAGCTTTCTGAATAAGGATTTCTACTTCTTTGATTGTTGGGGGCTTGGTGTTGAATTCAGCTCATGGCTCACTAGTCATCTAAGGCCAGCCATGCTGCTGAGCGGCTCATCTTTGCGACCATCTGAATAGGTCAAATTAAGGTGTTCTTCCAGGTCTTCTTTCCTGATGTTTAGCGTTCCCGACCGTGGCTGCTTAAACAGTTCTTTGGCAAACTTGAAGGGCTCCCTGAAGAATCTTTCCCTATCCCTCCGTGTCTATCTTCTCTTCCTGCACAACCTTTCTGCTCTACATAGGGCATTGTGTTGGCCTTTCAGGTGCTCCCAAACCTGTCGCAACCCTTCCTTCTCTGTGGCCACTGCGTTCTTGAACAGTTTTCGGGCATGCTTCTTCTGTTTTCTGATTTCATCTATTTTAATTTGTATTCTACTTTTTGTGGTGGGTTACTTTCCCTTGCCTCACTGACTCCAAACACTTTGCGACAGTGAAGATATATTATGTCGCCGATGATTTCCAGCTTCTTCTCCAAAGTTATCTGCTTCAGGTTGTTATCCAACTCTTTTGACAAGGCTTCGTCCAGCTGTTCCCAAAGCCTTTTTGCACTGGCAGGTGAAAACTTGATTGCATCTCTCTTCCCGTCCAAGAAGTGTGTGAGATCATCATCGGGCAGATCAACTTGAATGTACTCAGCACTGTGGATTGACTCCTGGCTGCGTTCTTCTAACGTCTTACCATCGAGACACAGCGCTGTTGATCTCCCCCTGATGAACCCTCTCAAATAGAATCGCCCAGATCATAAGGTCTTTTTATTTGGACATGCGTCCTTACATAACAGAAGGACCCCGTGTCTAGGTTGAACGGCGTGCGCCTCACCAAAACGAGGCAAAATTGTAATTTAAAAAAACAAAAAAGGCTGAAGCTGATGATGTGTCCACGTTCTCATAATTATCAGCGCAACTGGAGGTGATTACGTATGAAATAATTTATTACCCCGAATGCGGCTAGCGATGTAACTACACCAATACGGCTTCATTAGATAAGGAGACTTTAAAAAAAAACTAAAATCCAGACCACTAGGTATTTTACTTTTGGACATGCACCCTAATATAACCCACGACCAAATGTGGAGGATGAACGGGCCGCACCTCGCCAAAACTTGCAAAAAATTAGATCAGGAGCTTTGAGGTTGTATTCTTCCTTACAAACTACACGATAATCATTTAGATGAAACTGGTTAGCGACAACATCGACACTCAACTAAAGAACAAGAACTGCAAGGGTTTTCTGGTAATATTCTAGCATAATGATGTGAGGCTAATTACATCCTCATTGACTCTTGAAATCATCCACATACTTCCAGGGATTCCCTCTGTGGTGAAACTTGTTGAGAACCTAGCATTGCACATTAAGCTTGGAGAAGTCACGAGCCCCAGGCGTAATTCTGGATCTAACTGTGGACCAAGTGATAGGCAGGAGAAGCTGAGAACTGGCTCTGTGCAGGACGTGACAATTCCTTGGGAGAGCCCAGAATCAGAGTACAGTATTTTAGCTCTGCATAGTTGGAGAGTACCAACGGGCTGATCACCCGTTTGCCAGTCACTTCGATTACGGAAACAACAGCAGATGGATTGATTTGCCGTTGCCCTAAAGACGCCAATAGGTGTGATGGGAAACAATGGCAAAGAAAGCCTATTTGCTGTTGCCCTAAGACGCCACTAGGCGTAATGGCCACTGACTGCTTTGACGGTCTGTGGCTAAGGACGGAAGAAGAAGAAGAAGATAGTTGGAGAGGGCCCTTAGATCGCGGGGAATGCACAGTATACCACGCACTCCTAGCTTGGGACCAGATGTGACGATCCTTTAAATGCAAGCCAAGCTGGAGAAACTGGAGTTCATGACTTCAACTCAACACGTTTCGGAATAGCAGAAAAGCCGCAGGAAAAGCCGAGATATACAGTGTAGATAATACCAACTAGGTATTGGCTGCTAAAGAGCGAGAAGCTCAGCAGCCACAGTTAAACAACAACAACAACCACACGTTATTGCTGACAGTTTCCAAATCGTTGCTGAACACATTACTTATTTTACTTTGCCAGCTCATTTTTGACACGAAGTGTTGTGTGTGTGTGAAGTGTTTCGCGTTTCATCCAAGCGTGTCGTGCTTCAACCAAGTGTGTCGCATTGGCTGTTGTGAATCCGTGCTGACGTACGATTTCTGCAATATTGTAATGAATTATCGCGAGAAGTAAAATAAAATGAAATGTTAGTGACGTGCAATGAGAATTTGTAGAAGGCATAGACACAAACAACGCCGTATCAATTTTAAGAACATAAGTAGAAAGAGCTGCGGAATTAAGAACAGATCTATTCTGGTGCTTTATAGACTACTCATAGGCATTTGACAAACATGAGGGAAATATAAAAATGTCAGGAAGCATAAATATTGATAGAACAGACCAGAGAATGATACAGAACATATGCTGGCAATAAACAATAAATATTAGAACTGGCAGCCAAATAGGAATGTTTCCACAGATAAAACAGGGTGTTAGACAAGAATGTGTGCGGTCATTTGATTGTTCAGTCTGTACAGTGATAATATAAGAAAATCCATGGAAAACATATAAGGAATATCGATCGGTGGACATGATATAAACAACTTGAGAAATGCTGTTGATACAGTCTTAATAGCAGCAAGGGAAAAAGATTTATAGGAAATAGTAACTACTATAGTGACAGAAAGTGCAAGTTAAGGCCTCAGCCTAAATATCAAAAGGCAGAAGTAATCTGGAAGAAAATAACTTCTTAAGAATGACTCATCAAAGTAAATGAGACAGTTTTAATACACATCAATAGATAAAAAATACATAAGCAGGTTAAAAATATCAAACGGAAGATGCATCTCAGAAGTAAAGTGTAGAATAGTCCTGGCTAAAGCAGCATTCATTCAAATCAGTCAATACCTTTTAGCTCCCCAAAGGAGCATAGACCTTCATCAAACACACTCAAGTTCTCCTGTCACGTGCTATCCTTCATCAGACACACTCCAAGTTCTCCTGTCACGTGCTATCCTTCATCAGACACACTCCAAGTTCTCCTGTCACGTGCTATCCTTCATCAAACACACTCCAAGTTCTCCTGTCACGTGCTATCCTTCATCAGACACACTCCAAGTTCTCCTGTCACGTGCTATCAGCTCTTCCATGTCTTCATCGTTGTCATTCTTGTCCCCAGTTCCCTTCTCCATGTGTTTATTCAGCGCGTGCCTCTACACTTTACCCTGGAGATTCTAGAATATGGACTGCCTGGTACTGCTATCAATAGGTTTCCTAAATGTGTGTCCAATCAACGAATCAGTGTTCAGTCAAATAAACAAAAAATTAAATTATGTAAGAGATCTTTGTCAATGGAACTAATTTTTTAAAAAAACGGAGTTCTCTGTTCCTGAGGATACCCTGAGGATACCCTGACAGAAGTCAGTTCACAAAGAAGGTTTATCACTAACATTAGAAGGAAAC
Organism: Oreohelix idahoensis; assembly: GCA_024509875.1. Taxonomy (NCBI): domain Eukaryota; kingdom Metazoa; phylum Mollusca; class Gastropoda; order Stylommatophora; family Oreohelicidae; genus Oreohelix; species Oreohelix idahoensis. Next base: position 237,918 of record JAMPIV010012456.1, read on the forward strand.
AATCCACTTCCTTTGGACAAGTTATGAAAAAAGGCAAGCTGACTATTGGCAAGTGACAACTTGAAAGATTGAATGAAGAAAGAAATAGAGGAGGACAAGGGGAGAACATACTGGATACTTTGACACGGTGGCATGGACAGAAAAATAAACTACATTATTGATACAGTACTGAAGACATGAGATTACGGATATTATCACTTGTCCCAACTGGCATGGTAATTGAAGAAGAAGTTACTTTTAAACTATAAACGAATTTATTTATTTATTATTTACTATTAGTAATAAATAAATAAATTCGTCAAGGAAGACAGCCGATAGGATAGTATGGCTCTCTCTCTTCCAAACCTCTACACCTCACGGCAGAAAGGAACGAATAAGTAAGTAAGTATTACTTACTATGTCGTGCTATGACATGCTTTTTTTTACATCCCCTGTTATGTAACGATTACTTATGTTATAATTTGATTCATATGCAGCTATCAAACGTTTCGTAAAGATTACTGGAGCTAAGATTTGAAATTCAGTTGCTTCATAAATTGAAGTAAACAAAAGATTTAACAAAGACTTTTCTTATTTACGAGGTGTGTTCAAATGAAACCCGTCCCAGTGGCTTTATAACAAATATATGTAAGGTACATCAGCAGGAGTAGTAGAATTAAATACAGCAATTGTTATGAAGCAAGTACTCACTGGGGTTCTTTAGAAATAGTCACCATAGGCATTCAGACACGCATCCCGCTGCTTGGGTAGACGGCGGATGCCATCCGAGAAAAATGACATTGGTTGCTTATTGAACCATTTGGTCACCGAGGCCCTGACGTCTGCATCGAAGTCGAATCGTTGTCCCTTTAGAGATTTTTTTAAGGGTCCGAACAAATGAAAGTCACATGGTGACAGATCGGTGCTGTAGGCAGGGTGTGGCAGAACTTCCCACCTTTTCCTTGCTAACGCTTCCTGCACAATGTTCGCAACATGTGGACGAGCATTGTCGTGCAACAGAATCACACCACGCGAAAGCATGCCGGGTCGTTTATTCTTGATGGCTGTATGCAGGTTGTCCAGTGTGTCTTTGTAGCAGATGGCATTGATGTTCACGCCAGGCTCTTTAAAGTCTACCAATAGAAGCCCTTCATGGTCAAAAAATGCGGTCAGCATAACCTTACCGGCGGAAATCTGTGACTTGAATTTTGTGGGTTTTGGTGATCCGGGATGTTTCCATTGCATGCTCGCTGATTTGCTGCACGGCTCAAAGTGGTGGCACCACGACTCATCGCCTGCCACTATGCGCAGCAGAAACGCATCACCCTCCTCTTCGTAACGCAGCAAGTGGTTCAAACTACACCCCATGCGTTCTTCCTTATGGTGATCGACCTTAGACGGGATTCCTTATCACACCGGCCATTATTTTAACGGTCTGCAGCACAACCAATGAATACTAGGAGAATGAACACTTACACACTTGTACATTCGTATGTGCTTATTACGTCAGATGTGACGTCATCATGCTCCTCCTACGAATGTCCACTTGGCGCAGCACGGTCGGGTTTCATTTGAACACGCCTTCATAGCTAGATTTTTTAGTAGCAGTAGTGGACTTTTAGACTCAGAATACGTCGAGAATCTGAAATAAGACAAAAAGACGCTTATTGTAATATAACAAGCACAGACTGAACATTTACAAAACGTGGTATAATTTATATTATTTTTATTTTTAACATATTGGTGTGACGTATAATGGAAATATAGCCTACAGTATCCGAAGCCTTTCGTGACCTCGTGGCGTTCAAAAATTCGTTAGCAAAGTCAAGCATTTGACAGATTGCATTACTAAACTTTAATCCACGCCTCGTCTTCTTGAGACGTAAACAAACAGACATACCTGTATTACCAATTTCCGCGACCTGCCAATAACGGGGAGCGAACCACGTTTGTTTACCTGAGTTTCTCACGCGAGCTGATCTGTCAATCATCAGATATTAGACAGATGCACGTGGATAAACACCGGACCTCTTTGAAGTGAGACGAGCGGGCAAAATAATTTCCAGTTTACTCTATGATGTTCGTACGTTCAGGGGGAGATAAACGCTTTGATCTCGAGGAGCGGGGAAAACCTCGGAAGGAAGCCCGTTATACGGTAAGCCTCTGTTGTTGGTTTGCAACGCCGAACAGAACGACGTGGAAACCTTATATCGGAAAGGGGGGGGGGAGGGGACGTAGTTCCCTGATTTCTGCTATGCAAAAGAGTGTGAAAATTAACATCCTCTAGAGATCATAATAACATGATGTATATAAACTGCGTCTTCTCAAAATCAGTTATCAGTTGTCGCTCAGAATTTTTCGGAGAGTCTAAACACGTTATCAAGAACCATTGTGAATAGATGTGTTAATAGTTTCGTGGGGATTTTCATTTCTGATTTGTGGTAATAGAAATTAGCATTTACGTGATTTAACGTGCTAAGTTTTATCATCTTAAATTCACTGTGATTTTCTAGGTGTTAGAACCAGTGGAAAATAACGCGTAGCTATTTGTGTACCAGTTGTGCAGTTTAATGATAATTTTACCACCCACTTTATCACATAGAAAGATACGGTTTAACTGACTGAATTAAAATGCTAGGTGACTGATAGTGGACCATAGAATTCACGTTATATTGCATTTTGTGTAATTTTAGTAAATGACTGTTGTTTAAATACCATACGACGACCCACCGACCCGACCCTCTAATAGCTACTTAGCGACAGGCGATATTTGTTAAAGTACGTGTATGGATAAGGAAATCATAATTGACATTATGCGCTGATCGTTGACCGGAGTAGAAGGGGGGGGGGGGGGGAAGGCTGCATGCCTCAACCAAACTTGCACCTGCTAAGCGACGCGCGATAGGATAGGCTAGAGACACAGTGAACCTTTTAACTTTAATCAGGACTGACGGAGAGGATGAGAGATCGTCTCGTCCCTTTCCGTGTGCTATATGTAGATATATATTAGTAGCATTTTTTTCATAATGTTTCTCTATTTTTCGCAGACCTGATCAAACGGCGACCAGCGGTTTATTTTGGTCCATTTTCTTCATTTACTGAGTGATTAATGTGGTCTTATTTTTGGCTTACACGTCCCCAAGTTCATTTGTGAACAGGATTGGCCAGATGGACACATAAACATTTAATAGTAAATTTTAACAGGACTTACAAATACCCAGATATATATCTTGTTGCAATTTATCAGCACACTGGGGTGTGAAAGATATAACAGTTCTCCCAACTTTTGACAGTCGTATCAGCGGATTTATCCAGCAAGTACGCTGTTTCAAAATCGGCACTCACCACAGAGATAGCCGATAGGATTACCACCATCATTAATTAACAATAATTAACAGTCTTTAGCAATCAGATGTTTTCCTACTGTTTATTGTGAACACCAGATCTCAGAGAGTTTTCTGCATTAACTATTCGAGGTGACATTTGTTTATTCAGGAATCAACCACCAAATTAGGCGTCCCCCTTATAAAATTTAATTATTGAAAAAGGAGGGACTGGGGCCAAATTTAGTAGATCAAAACTCCGGAACAAATAGATATACATATATGCATGGATTGTATGCTCAAGAGATTTTCTCCACCAAGAATAGGGTAAGAAGCGTGATTGTGTGGCCACGTATGACAGAGAGAGAGTGAAATATTTTCTTTGTTACAGGAAAAATTGTATCATCTAAATTCTGTTTAAATATTGTTTACTTTATTGGATAACGTCTAGTAGGAACTTTGTTTCTTTTTTTCCCTTCTATAATGTAACCTAGTGCTAACCTTTAACCTTTGGGGTTATTAACTTGTTGGGTTCTTTTCTTCTCAAGGAGGGGAGGGCACAGGTATTCTGTTATTTTTTTCTATATATGTAATTCTGATTTGTTTGATCTCTTTTAGATATTCGATGTTGTAAAGTTTAAATGATAATAAACAACAAAAGAACTAAACTTAGTGTGTGTTGGTCAGACCCATACCCAATTAACCATAGTTTTTTCACGTTTGTGTGTCTTGTTGTCACATAGCTGTGTGTGTAAGTGTTTATGTAAACTTATATTTCTAGATATAGGGAGGTGCAAGATTGTCTTATACTAATAGTCGTATAGATAGGCTGGACTAGAGAAACTACTCAGTCCAGAGACAGATCTTCTCCTTAAACTATCCACTCGTGAAAATCTATTTTCTTACACCTTTACTTCTCATGTATTATTACCATCCCCTATACTCAGGAGGGACCTTAAATAACTTTAAAACCTAAGCACGACAATTGGCTATATCATATATACTTCTTTGATGCCTTCTGAGCAAACCAATTATCAGATAGAAAAATCCCAATCCGTACTTTAATACTCAATCCGTATTTAATTAAATAAGTGTGGATGTTATAACAAAATAGGAGGATGAAATTCGTAGCGGGAAGCCACACCAATCTGTCTGGGGTATCCATATACTTGAACACTTCCTGTTGTTCAGACGTCTGGTGCGACTTAAATCCTATTGTTTATTTTCATTCGTCTCTCTTTCTCTCTCTCTCTCTTTGTCTCTGTCTCTCTCGCCCTCTCTCTTTCTCTCTCGTGGGGGGGGGGGGGGGGTATTAGGAATTTATTAATATTAAAACCAAAAAAAATCAAGATATCGTTTCAGGTGCTTACACTCCACGTCTGTAGGCTAAAATCGGACTCCTCTGATCTGTAGAGTAAATAACTACACGTGATATCCACTATCAACGTGCGACACTAGCATTTCCGATGCATTTTAGTGTAACAAATTCAATAAAATGCCATTTCCAGTTTTCTACACTAAATGCATCCCTTACAGAACACATGGAAAGATCTTGAACGGATGGCACAGGACAGAAAGGTTTGGAGTCTGCTTGTTTTACTAAAGTAGAACAGTCACAACTAAGATGGTTTGGCCATGACTGCAGAATGGGAGAAGATCCGCTGCCACGGCAGGTATGGGAGGCTAAGAGCCAGGGATCTAGACCCCCAGGACGACCCAGAGTCCGCTGGGAGGACAAAATTAGACAATCTCTGAAGGACCGAGGACTAGAATGGAACCAGGCCAGGAGGAAGACAGCCTATAGCAGGGGTCGGCAAACTACGGCACGCGTGCCAAGCGTGGCACGTGGAACGATTTTCAATGGCACGCTGAGTGAATTAAAATACTGTACAGTATATGATCTCATTTAAAAAAAAAATTTTTTTTTAAATTAAATAGAAGCATATAATTCTTTTAAAGCTATACCTGTTTTTACTACCCTTCAAAACGAAAGTTTTTAGACATTAGAGGTAAGAATGTGCGATCTGATGCAAGCTTAAGGCCTGATCATACTATACTGCACGTAAGTCTTCGTCTTTACGGACCGTTTCCGAGAACAAACATTCTTCAACGAACTTCAAGGGGAGTCCGCTGGGAGGACAACATTAGACAATCTTTGAAGGACCGAGGACTGGAGTGGAACCAGGCCAGGAGGAAGACAGCCGATAGGTTAGTCTGGCGCTCTCTCTTCCAAACCTCTACACCTCACGGTAGAAGAGGAACGACTAAGTAAGTAAGTAAGTGGTTATACTTTGCGGCACCCGCTAGTCTGGGGTCTACCAGCTACCGTGGTTTGCAGGATGAGATTCTTAAAAAGAATCGCAAGCGAATTTTGACGGGCAAGCGGAGACGTAATATCATAATTACGCAATAGTGTCTGGCTAGCGCCTGGACGAGCGTATTTATTTCGTTTTAGCTCGCAGTTTTTGACTCCCAGTGTGAGTTTTTAGCAACAGTGACTGACCTCGACGAAGTTATATTTCCGTCCTATCCTTCCCCTCTCTCCCGAGCACCACCACCTCTACAGTTCTCTCGGCTGTCGCATACTCATGCCCGTACAGTCCGTTGACCGCAGCACAAAAGTTGGTGTTGTTATTAAGTAATACGGTGCCGTTAAAATGACTCAAAAAAGACAAAAAACTTGATATACGCTCGTTTCAAGACTTTTGGACAAACGAATATGGATTCATACAACAAAAGGATCGTGCTGTTTGTGCTTTATGTTATGAAAGTGTCGTGTGCCGTACGTCAAGTGTACAAAGACACTATCAAACCAAACATCAGACCATGTTTAAAAACTCTGAGGAGAAAAGTGAAACCATAAAAATGGCTGTTTCTGGCTACAAAAAACAAAGTAGTATTTTTAGTCAAGTAATTGGAACCAAAAATAAAGCTACCGAATATAGTTACAAAACTGCACAGTGTGTGGCTTCGAAGGGCAAACCTTTCACAGATGGAGAATACATCAAGGAAACTTTTTTGAGCAGTGCTGAAATTTTGTTTAGTGATTTACCAAATAAAGAAACAACACTGTCTCGGATTCGAGAAATACCGGCTTCTGCGAGATCAATCGAGAGGCGCATAACTGATATGGCTGAAAATGTAACGGTAAAACAAACAACCGGGTTACAACAAGCTGTTGTATTTAGTGTCGCTCTTGACGAAAGTGTCGATGTGAATGACGTGGCGCGACTAGCTATAGTTGCACGATATTGTGACAACGACCGTATTTATGAAGAACTGTGCTGCTTGATACCTTTTGATGGTACAGCCAAGGGAGAGGACATTATAACTGCATTTGTAAGCTATTTAAAAAATCAGAACATTAACATGAATAAAATATTCTGTGTTACTACTGATGCCGCCCCTGCATTTATCGGAAAGAACAAAGGATTTGTTAAACTTTTTGAGGATCGTATTGGACGTCAAGTATTGAGCTTCCATTGCATTATACACCAGGAGAGTTTGTGTGCGAAGGTTTCGTCACTATCCTTGAACTCTGTAATGGAAACTGTTGTCAAGATAGTTAACTTCATAGTTTCTCGACCTTCATTGACCCACAGGCAATTCAAGTCTCTTCTACAAGAAATGGAGAGCGCATATGCGGATCTCCCGCTGTACAGCAATGTTCGTTAGCTTAATCAAGGTAATGTTTTGAACAGATTTGTATCATGTCTAGAAGCAATCAAAGGTGTTTCTTGATGAAAAGGAACAACATTTCCCGGAATTGAATGACGAGGACTGGCTGTGCAAGCTGATGTTTCTGGCTGACATAACTACAAATCTGAATGCGTTTACAAGGGCAGGGTCAAACAGTACTTGATCGTTTTGAGCACTGGAAAGGATTTGCGTCAAAATTAGACATATTTTCAGAGATATTACCACTAACACATACAAGTACTTTCCAAACGTAAAGGCGCATTCAAATCGATTTACTGTCAACAGAGATGAGCTTCAGAAGTACGTTGAAGAGCTCAAAGGAGAGTTTGCTAAACGAGTTCAAGACTTCAAAATTCACAGGCCCATGTTTTCTTACCTCATCAAGCCCGACTTAATTGATCATACTAACATCCCATTTGACCTATCTCTTTTCGAGTGGACGAATGTTGACAATTTTGAAATGCAACACATCGAATTCAAGCATAAGAGCTATGGACGATAACATGTCTAGAATTGCTAAAAATTCTTGAAGGAAGCTGCTTGGAAAAGTCAGCTGCCATCCTCAACTGCTGGACATCCCTGCCTGAAGCGTTCACCTGTTTGAAGAAAGTTGCATTCGCTCTACTTTCGGCATTTGGGTCAACTTATACATGTGAACAAATTTTCTCACACATGAAAGCTGTTTTAAGTCCACAGAGAAGTCGTCTAACACCTGTGCATTCAGAAGCCTGTGTGAAGCTGAAATTGACAAAATACACACCTGATTTAACAATTAACCAAGGAGAAGCAAGGACACGGGTCCGATTAATTGATTAATGACTCAGATCAATAATAATCAATGATTACTCATATTAAAATTTTAATAACGTGTTTTATGTTTGGTTTATTTAATTGTTTTGCTCTTCATACTATTGGACTTTCTGTCTTAACAAAATATACATATAACAATTTTATTATAAAATTTCAAACTAATGTGTTCAGAACTTAAATTTTGCAAAACATAATATTTGTATTGATATTTGTTCCTATTTATATTAAAATATTGAATAATCTACAAAGAATAGAATAGTTATTTAATGTATCGGAAACATGTTAATACGAGATCCTTCTTTTAATTGTTTCAATAATTGTTGTATATAAAAATATGGTGTACTTGGGTTGGCACGCTGAGTGACTTTGCAACATTACTTCGGCACGACACTACTAAAAGTTTGCCGACCCCTGGCCTATAGGATAGTATGGCGGTCTCTCTTCTAAACCTCTACAGCTCACGGTAGAAGAGGAACGACTAAAGTGTACTTGTGTTATAGTCCTGTGCTCTACAGGGACTTGAAATGTAATAATGATAATGACGACTTAGCTGCACCTTTAGGACAACGACTGAATATCAGTATTTTCATGGGAAATTCCTCTTGAGCTTATCCACACCCATTTTGGTGCATTATAAATGATTGATTTGTTCTTTTCTCCCTCCAACCTTTACTTGTTACAATTCAACATGTTGTTTTTTTTTCTTTAACTAGATTACGGTGACCCGTATCGTTTCTGAGCAAAAAGACATCCCCCAGAGTTTACGAGTTGACCTGGACGTTAAACTGACGACGTTTGGCAGGGGCCGTGATTCCAGAGATGAAAGCGGACATCCTTGTGGTCGTCTTTTGTTTGATGGCCTTGCTATTCGACGTAGTTTTTGTTGATGGTAAGAACTGTTAGCTGTTATCCCTCTCTTCTCCATCCTGTCATTACTTCTTATTTCAATTATTATTCTTATGTGGCTATAGCATTAACATTTGTTATCTCGACTTACTTTACTAGGGAATAATTCAAGAGCCGGTCGGAAAGTCCTGGTTCGATTCCCGATAAGCCTATCACTTCTGTTGTTTTTCTGTTGTCTGGTCTTCTACTTCTTTATTTCTCACTGAGTGCCTGATAACATACCTTTGTGTGTTGTTTGTTTATTTATTTAATAACTAGAAATAACCCGTCAAACTTGACGGATTTTTAATTATTGTGTGTTGTTTCCGTTCCCGGATGAGCAGATAGAAGTACATTCTTAGAGTGTTTTTGGTTTCTTTCCATTATACAGTGTAATCAAACTGTATAATTATATAAACCAATAAAACGGTATTGAATCAGTTTTACAAATAACGGTTCACATGAAATAAGGGACGTTTCGGGTTTTACCCTTCGTCAGCCACAAACAGGTGACAAAGACAAGAATTACATATAGGTACTACAAAAACATACGATGATGAGAAACATTCACTAAATGAGCGATACAAGCAGATGGAAAAAGTAAACACCCACAGTGATGAGCGAAAAAAGAACAATAATAATGCAAGAAAATCGTAAAACCTAAAAGAAATACCGAAACAAGAAAGTAAATAATCAACGAAACGAAAAAAAGAATGAACAAAACTTCGGAACAAGTAACAATTCACTTAGCTAGATCCGTAGATGCTTGGAATAGAAGACCGTAAGTCCTCTGTCCAAGAAATCTCTAAGGAAATGACGTATAAGAAAGCGACAATTATAAAAGATACAAAAGGATACGAAACGAACCAAAACAAAAACATAAGAAGATAGATTGAAAAAACAACGAATAAAGAAGAATGAAAAAGAGAGAAAAGCTACCAGAATTTATGCAAAATGATGTTGAACATTAAGCCCATCAGGAGATAAAACGCCCATTTAAAAAATAAGACGATTCTCCAACGAAAAGCGAGTTCGGTCATCACCGACACATGAAAGGAGGGCAGTCACATGAATATCGGAATTACCTGAATGGTCAGGCCTATTGAAATGAAGGACCACCGGTAAATGTTTGCCATGATAGATGTCATTCAAGTGCTCACGAAACCTGTCTGCCAAACGCCTGCCAGTTTCACCAATATAGGTAATGCCACACCTCTTGCAGATGATAGCATAAATCAGGTTTCTGGATTCGGACGTGAAAGACTCTCTGATGATAAATTTACCTTTCGGAAAAGTGACTGTCTGAGTTTGGAGTACAAACGGACAGCTCTTACATATGCGGCGTTGGCACGGTTTAGTACCAAAGTATAAAGGGCTAGTATGTCGCAAGCGAATGTGTACAAGAATATCCCTAAAATCCTATCCCTACGATATTCCACCAAAGGTGTATCACGAAACAACTCTCTGGTATCAGGATCAGAGTGGAGAATACGCAGATGTTGAAACAGAACTCTCTTCACCGCCAGACAGTGAGGATGGAAAGTTAGAACCAGTTTAAGTCTGTCAGATTGGACAGAAGGTTTAGTAGTGAGTGCCATCTGACGAGTGACGCGTGTGATACGATTAAGAGCATCAGATAAAACATGTTCTGGATAAAGACGTCGGCGAAAGAACTCGAGCATCTCTTGAGCTCGCTGATGGAAATCATCGTCATCTTGACATAACCGACGCAAGCGAAGAAGTTGAGAAAAGGGAATGGAATTTTTACAACTAAGAGGATGCGATGAAGTATAAAGAAGGAAACCATGAGCGTCAGTAGCCTTACAATAGACAGACGTTTTAAGACCAGTAGGGCTAATAGTAACAGTGATGTCAAGGAAGTTCACTGAAGTCGTAGAAATTTCAGAAGTGAATTTGATGGCAGGATTGAAATTACCAACATAGTCAATAAATCGACGGGGGTCTACCTCAGACATGTCTGTAATGCCAATACCATCATCAATATGGCGGCGGTAAAACTCGGGTATTGGTTCATCGTAACTTCGAAAGACCAAATATTCAAAGTGGCCCTTAAACAGGCAAGCATAACTAGGGCCCATCTTAGTACCCATAGCGATGCCACTGATTTGGTTGAAGAATTGGCCATTAAACTCAAAAGAGTTGAGAATAAGAACCAACTCAGCAAGGCGAAGAAGCGGACCTGTACTTATAGTAAGATCAGTACGCTGGTCGCGAAAAAATTGAAGTGCCTTGAGACCATCAGCATGTGGAATAGAAGTATAAAGGGAACAAACATCTAGGAGGAAAAGACGGTAAGTACGATCAGGCGTGAATCTGATCGAATCAAAGGTAGTGATAGCATGAGTAGTCTCTTTCAAATGAGAAGGCAGATTGGCGACTAAAGGCTGGAAGATACTATCAAGGAATTCAGAAATACGTTCAGTGGGACAAGAACAGGCTGAAACAATAGGCCTACCAGGGTTAGCAATTTTATGCACCTTAGAAAGCATGTAAATGGAAGGCTTACCAAGACTACTATAAAAAATATGGAGAGATAAAGCACCAGAAGGAAGAAGATCATCATGGACAAGGCCACGGATAGTCTCATAAACAGTAAGATTATTCCGGACTGTTGCATCACCAGAACAAGGTGAGTAAAAGGTGGTGTTACCTAGCTGTGTAACTCCTTCATGAATGTATAAGTCTTTACGCCAAACAACCACAGCACCACCTTTGTCTGCCGGCTTGATAACAATATCATCACGGTTTCTAAGGCGTGACAATGCCCGCCATTCAGAAGACGTAAGGTTAGATCGACGGAGACAGCGTAGAGTATTGGCAATATATAAATCCAGAGCACGAGAAGCTACTGGAGCTGGAGTCCAGTCTTGTTTAGGTTTGTTAAAACGACGAAAGATATCATCAGTATCGGAAACCTTGGTAGAATCATTACCCTTACGATGGTAATATTTGAGACGCATGCGGCGATGGAAGCTGTGAACATCTTGAAGCAGAGAATATTTGTCAACATTAGAACGAAGAGGAACAAACGTAAGACCTTTGCTCAGGACAGACAATTCATCAGGAGACAGATGCAAATCTGGAGGAATTTTAGGTTTTACGATTTTCTTGCATTATTATTGTTCTTTTTTTCGCTCATCACTGTGGGTGTTTACTTTTTCCATCTGCTTGTATCGCTCATTTAGTGAATGTTTCTCATCATCGTATGTTTTTGTAGTACCTATATGTAATTCTTGTTTTTGTCACCTGTTTGTGGCTGACGAAGGGTAAAACCCGAAACGTCCCTTGTTTCATGTGAACCGTTATTTGTAAAGCTGATTCAATACCGTTTTATTGGTTTATATACTTATATTCCTTACCAGTTTTACAGCAGCCTTAATTTATTTACTTGTAATCAAACTGTTCATGAACACCGTCATTTGAACGCTTTTCTTTGTTGATTGTAACTATTTTCGGGAGAGTATATATAATGGAAACAATACAATTTTTCAACACGGTTGCATTCCTCAGCTGTGACCAACGTACACACGGCGAGAATTACGAGGGGCGTTCAGAAAGTAATGCACCACATCGTTTTTCTCAGCTAATAATGAAGATAGTGTCGTAGACTTTTGATAGGAGAATTAAGACTTGGGTTGGTCCCTTCTGATTAGACTTGAATAAGTGATAGTCACAGTGAGAGATAGTAATAGCAATAGATTTCCACGAGTGAGATGGTAGACTGTGATAGAGGCTGTCTCTGAAATCGAGAAATCTTCTCTCTTTCACCTATCTTCTACGACAGATTTAGAGGAGTTAGACAGTCTAAACACATATATATATATATTACATATATAGTTCTATCCACTCACGTGCACGCACGTACAAGATGACAGTTAGACGTACAGACGTGGGAGAACTATAACAAATGATTATATAGATATTCTAGAACGAGCTGACCAACACGCTGATTAAGGTTAAGGGCAGTTTAATTATCAATATAAACTTCCACCACCACAACATCCAAAATTTACATCAAATATATATATATATATATATATATATATATATATATATATATATATATATATATATATATATATATATATATATATATATATATATATATATAAGCATCAAGTCAACGAATTGCTACAAAAAAAGATATAGACCCACTGGTATGATCTTCCCTCGATGTTTAGCCCACAGTCCCGTTAGGAGAAAGATTTTAGCCCCAAAGAGTCACGGATACCTATGATTTGGTCTAATATTTCCCCCTTTTAAGGAATGGACAGACTTGATATCTCTGATCTATTCTAATGGAAAATATGGTTATCAATACTTGCATAAAGACCAAGAAGTACATGGAGAAGAGAGTTGGAAACAGAGGTGAAAATGATGAGGAGAACATGGAAAGAACTTGAGATGATGGCACGGGACAGGAGGACTTGGCATGTGTTTGTTGAAGGCCTATGCTCCTTTGGGAGTGGAGGGTTATGAATGAATGAATACTTGCATAAAGAAAGTTAAGACAGCAAAATTGGGTGCCAAATTACAACAATAAAGAAACACTCAGACCTGCATTCACTCTATTTACTCAGCCGTGGCCACGTGCTCTCTTGCATACTTACAGCTTTGTTAACAGCATCTGGAAACATAATTTTTAGGACATTCACATACAGAATCGTCAATGGCAGTCTTTGACCAAGAAATCCCCAGTTCCAAAAAGACGGGTTGAATTCTCTGCTTCAGGGAACTATTCCTTGGGTGTTCTTATTTTTCGGATGTCTGTTTAGGTCACATTAAAATTGTCCAGGCACGAACATTAACCACGAGCACAGTGTCAATAGCTTAGGTTTCTAGAAATGAGGAATGTCAGATCGGTGTTTTCTTTTAGGTTAGGACTTTATTTGGTCACCACACCATTAGTCAACAGTGTCGGAGTGTTACTGGCGTTAATATGTTACTTGCCGCATGGGCTAAAATATACTTGAGGTTTTTCTCTGGAAGAATCAACTCAGGCTCGATAGGCCCGTTACTTCTTTAAAATCTTTAAAGTTCTAGTAAAGGTTATGGACCAAGTCTTTAAGGAAAGAATGTTTTTGTTCTACACAGATATTTTCTCTGTACTTAACGCTGGCAAAGTCTGGGTCACCCCACTATTCACTGAATAAAGGAAAAAACACATATAAAATAATTATACATACTATGTACTTGTTATAACTTACATTTTAAACTGCAAGCATACAGCTTGACTTATCATTTAAAACTTCCCGTGAAATAAGTTATATTCATAAAATCAATCATCATGAATTAGGAATACATACGTATCCCGTCAATACTCACTGATGTAGCATTTCAGTTATAAGTTAATTTTAAAATATATTCCCACTGATTATTTAGCAGTAAAATCAAATTCATTTATAGCTGCATGAGTTTAAGCTAGAAATATAATTTATTCTGCTTTCAACAGAAAAACCTCACTAGAAAATAATACAGACTATATTTTAATTCTCTCTGCACAAAAGAACTAGTGAAATTGAAAAAGGCGATTTAACACTTTAAACACTTCACAAAATACTAGATATAATATATTTACCTCAACACAGAACTACTAAGAACTAAAACCACTTCGACCAACTAATGCCCTCTATCATCAACAGAGATACTTAGAAATCGAACATTCAATTCGAATAACTAATTGCTTCTATAACAGAGATTCTTAGGGCTCGAACGTAGGTTGTTCTAGTCTAACTGCGAAGTTACTGAGTGCGTGAAGTCAAGTTTCCAACTCTAGTTATATCTATGAAACGGACAAAGATGTGCGCTATTTCCAAAACCACGCAATAGCCTCCCCTTTCCTTAACACCTACGTACCTTAGACGCTGGCATAACATGCCAAACGCGTCTTAGACACCTCACTGCTAGCGAAACTGGCCCCGAGTGCCGTGACAGAGGAAAATACCAGACAAATGTCTCATTCTGCGCCGTGCAAATGTCGGTTATCACGCCTTACGGCGGAGAAACGTTCGTGACAAGTGAAAATGCAGACGATATGTCGGCCCTATGTCTGAGATAGATGAATATTCACAGTTTTACGTCTACAACGCAATAACCTCCAGAGCCTGATATCTACGTAATAGAATGCGTATCAGTATGAGAAAGAAAAACGGTAAAGTGAGAATGAGAAAGAAAATATTTTTCGCAAACGAACGGATGCGAAAAATACAGGAAAAGGATAAAGAGCGATAATAAAATAGAGGACACGGGTAGAAAAAGAAGAGAATATAGAAAATTTATTGATCATAAAACTCTCTGTGACAGACAGAAGCATGAAATTTTGCACACTTCAAATATAGCATGTGCCAATTGTGTGCACCAAATTGCACTGCAACCGGCCAAATAATACGGCTGCCCTAAAACCGTTGAAATGGAGCGTGCTAGCAACTGTGGTAAAGTGGGATGTTATAAATATTTATAGGGGACTTAGTGTACTGACTGAGATCAGCTGTGAAGGTATATATATATCTAATAAGAGTAGTGTATTATATATAACCTTACTTGCTGCCACATATGTATACCTCAGTCAGAATTATTCTGGAATAGTGTGATGACTACGTTATATGTCTAGGGTATGTGTATGATGAAGTGTAAGTCATAACAACAACAGACAGATAAACAATTTAATTTATTCCACTACACTTGACAACACTGTGACACTCACATACATAAAACACTCTACAAGGATATCTTAAAGGAGTCACTGATAACTTTTCAAATAACAATATGTATTCATTGCTGTCATGAATGTATATGTGTCCTGATTCAAATACAAAGGAACCAGGAATCACAATCAATTTTAATTACAAGTTATATGTACAGAATTTATTAATATGAATCTTGTAGTGACATCTATTTTTAATAGTATCCTATGTGTGTTAGTTGTGTAGTAGTAATATGAGGTAATACTGGTTTTGTTTTGTTCAAGCTCTGTTGGTATTTGTCATCATGACTTCAATAGTTTGTCTTTATTGGAACTAGTATTGGAGATGTTCTCAGTTCCTGATATTAAAACAATTAAATTCCCCTCTTAATTGTATTTTACACTGTCATTTTAAGATGGGGGTACATAATGTTGAGCTCAGCTGGCCACATCAGCTTATCTTGCGTGATGGCGGCAGGAAAAGACTCCTCTGCTCGATTTCTCTCCTGGGCTCTGGAGACACCTCACTGATAGCTAAATGGACCAAGGAGTATGCTGTCCGACTCTGGATTCAGCAAAGCTCTGACCAGGTGCTGCTCAATAACTTTAAGACCACGGTCCCTGAAAACAAGAAGGATGTACCTTCTACGTCATAACTAATTTATACTCTCTTTCTACACTGAGCACAATACATCACAAACATTGAGTTCAGAGCGTTAGGCCAACTGTCAGCTTCATCTGAAATACTTTATACCAGTATTTCCCTCCCTAATGGTTACTACGCCTCTGCAATTCCAGCATTATTTCTGTCTAATCAATAATCTAGGTGTCAGTGTACTGTTTGGCCATTCCATGCAGTTTTACTTTCCTCCGACACCTTCTGTTCAGGCTGGAGCATTATAGGCTTTACATCATGTTCGCTACTGAACTACACATATATACAGGCATAAATTAACAATTTACATTCAATTTTCATTAAAAGATATTGAATATTTCAAGCTTACCACAATTCATAGAATAATAAACAGTTTCGTTGACTGGCAATGAATATAGCACAACTCCGATCTGCCGATGTTCCAGGCTTTATTTTATATAAAATATACACTGGTGCTCAACGTACTGCTTCTTAGTAGGATTATTACAAGATGTGGCAATGAACAGACGCTCTGAATCAAGTATATTCGCAGCTCTACCCAATGAAACCACGTCTAACCATCTTTTCAAAAAAGTACCCCTTCTATTCGTTTCCCATAACAACACAAGATAGTATTTATAGCCCGACCAATCGTGTTTAGTCTTATATTTGTTGCGCTCCAATCAATTTGGAGTTAACATGGTAGGCTATTTCCGTAACGTAAGGTTTTTTCAAACACGTTATAAAAAATTTTATGAGCAGAAATGATTTCATGCTGTCAGGCACCCCCACTATTTTATTTTGGTTATAATTTGGTAATTCCTAGACTATTTGCGTAACGTTTTACATATTCTTTGTCAGCAAGCCCTAAGGAACCCAAATATACAAATTTAAAAGAGCTAAGTGGCTGCGTTCAAAATATGCAATTTCTTCTACCTCCTGTTTCGAAGATGTGCTGTCTGGGTACTGTAATGTTTTCAAACGTAAACCCATCTAATGTCATCTTTTCTAATAAGCGTTTTTCAGGATTTTAAAACCTAACTCTGGGAAGGTTAGTGTTTTTATCACTGTCCGTCTGAAAAAAAAGTTAGTGCATGTGGCCTTACACGCGTGATAGTAGTAATTGTGTATCGCGCGACGCGAGTTTAGTGTTGCATGTGTCCTTGTTTTCATTCGCCCCTCTCTCTTTCTATTTGAGTCCATCTGTTCGTTCGTTTTGGTAACGTAGTATAATTAATGTTAGGATTAATTTAGGTCATTACGCAGTGTGCCTCTCAATGTTTTTCTTAGAAATGCAATACCCGTTTTAATGTGTTGTGGAAACGCTTGTATTTATGCAGTGGCTTATATTTAACGTGGAAACGTTACAATTTGCAGACGAAGCATAAAACAAAGGGGATTTCGAGTACTGTCATTGTGACAGCACTGTTCTTTACCATTTCTCTTTCCTTTATTAAATGTATTTGTTAGGCTTTATATTTACCTGATAATTTATATATGTGGATTAGAATATTTCACGACACCTCCCCTCTTAAAACAGACATCCCATGTCAGTCCTTTATTCTATATACACATAGATAAATGTAAGTCAACTTGACTTTACTCTGCTGTGGTGCTATCATGGTTTTATGTAGTTGGGTCCATTCAGAGTAGGCACTACTCATGAAATCTGCCTCAGACTTCTACAACCAATAATATATTTCGGTTATGTTACTGAACAGCCGCAAGTGTGAGTGCTTGTCTTAATGCTGCTTCGCAACCCGTATTCACCATTTCTCTTCTCTGAGTCTGCGCAATGACATGTCCAGAGAACATTATATTTCCCTCAAAATGTACGTTATGAGGAGATAACATATACCTGGTGATAGCAGAGTTTTCGTAGTGGATCCCATAATCTTCTTATTATCCTGTATGAAACATTCGGAATATCCTCAATCAAAGAGGCAACTCAGGGATTCATTACGTTCCTCCGAAATGTTTACATCCAACAATTTTCTCATCATTCTAGAGAAGACACTAGGCGCATTCTTCAATCCAAATGGCAATCTATTAAACTCATAGTGTCCTTCTGAGGTACTAAAAGCTAGGTATGGTCTAACCTCAGGCTTTACTGGAATCTGATAGTATCCTTTACTCAGATCCACTTTTGAGAAATATTTAGCTTTATTTAGTCTGGCAAACAGCTGATTTGTATCCGGCAATGGATCCACCTGTCCTTCTGTAATAGCATTCAGTCTCCTGTAATCTATACAGAGTCTATGTTCTCCAGAGGGCTTCCTTAAGAGTACAACACCGGAACTATACGAAGATTCACTGTGCGAAATAATTCCTTCCTTCAACAGATAGTCTATCTCTTCCTTCAAAGCTTTCTCCTTAGCAAACGGAATCGAATATGGTTTCATACAGACAGGTGTGGGGTCTATCAGTTTCATATCATATTCCAATAGGTTTGTATGCCCTGGTCGGTCTGTTAACACCTCTGCATGATTATTTAGAACCTGTTGCACTCTCTCTTTCTGAGTTTTCGTTAAATGTGTACTGATTTTCACCTGTGCTGCTGTCTCACAGGGGTGTAATGGATATTCAAATGATGAAAGTGGTTCCTTTTTCATCTCCATGGCGATGGACAAGGTCAACAAGTGTGTCTCTTCCTGATGTTCTCTTTCCAAATATTTCTTCAGGAGATTCACATGATAGATTTTTTCTTTCCCCTTCTTATCTATCTTATAATTTGTTCTAGACACCTTCTCTAGAACTGTATATGGACCCTGCCATCCAATTTGTAACTTATTCTGACTCCCGGGCAAAAGAAGCAGTACCTTCTCTCCCACAGCCAAATTTCTGTCTTTCGCCTTCCTGTTATAATAGGCAGCATGTTTCTTCCTGGCTTGTTTCAAATTTTCATTGGCAAGTTTCCAGCCAGTTTTTAAACGAGTGGTCAGCTCATTCACATATTGGTATGAAGATGTAATGTTTTCCTCTGCCTTTTCATCAGTCCACGTTCTTAACAAAGCTACATATGGACCTTTAATTTTGTGGACCTATTTGTCCATGCACCGGTATGGTCTCTTCCACTCGAAGCTCTATAGTGATGATTTTTCCTCCCAGAATTATCATTCACAAAACGACCGCTACCAATTTTTCTTTTGGGGCTTTCTCCCCACTTAAAATTCTTGATGAGAGATTTCCTCTCTACATCCTCTTCCTCCAGTTTGTTTAAGTCCGATTGAGGGATTTTCGGCTTATCCTGGGGTAAGACATCTTTTTGCACTCTCCGCATAGTGGCCATTGTAAAACAGTTAAGTGAAGCTTGTCCGTGAAAAGGGGCTTCCCATTCCATTTGGTCCACTTTATCAAATCTATTTTTCTTTTTATTATCAGGCCTAATTTTGCCCCGTGGCGTGTCCAGGTCCTGATCAATGTTCCCACTTGTGGGTGTTCCCTCATGTGCTATGCTACACCTTTCTACAAAATTCTCAATGTCCCATCTTGCTTTGGGCCAATAATAATTGTGAGCCACCTTTTGAATGATGGTACCTATCTTCTCATGGTCCCCATCTGGTTTCACATGTAGGCTCCTTATTAAGTCTGCCCTATATCTTTTAGGAAGTACCAGCTGTCCCTGACCTTTGGATCTAGCTCCAGTCTTCCTATACATCAACTTGTTTTTCATGTAAAAATCTCCCTTGCCTGGAGTTGTATGACAAGTTGACAATTTTCTGAAACAAGGCTTGAGTGTTTTATCCCCAGCCTGTGCCTTCCTCATCTCTTCTGGAGTGGTATCTAACATAATATCCTCCTCCTGTCTTGAGGTCGACCTGACCTGAAGGGTTGCCATATACACAGGTTTCCTTCTGCAACGGTCAGTGTCATGATTGTCCATCTGACAATTCTTACACCACCTTTTTCCTTGATTGAAAGATTTTCTTTCATCATATTTCCTTTCATCGAATTGTGGGAATTTATTTTTATTTTCATACCGTGGCCTATCAAACTGGTGCTTACCTTTGTTTTGATCCCTAGTATCAAATTTATTAAAGTTCTGTGGTGCCCTAAAGTTATCCACTTGTTTCTTTTTATTACCTGTTACCTCTGCTTGAGCTGCTTGATACCTTTCAGCAACATTTAGCAACTCACCCAGCCTCTCTGCACCTTGTTCCATGAGAAACTTTCTCAGGTCTGGAGCCATGGACTCTCTTAATTGCTCTATAAGGACCATTTCCTTAAGATCTTGGGTTTTCCCCAGAGAAGTCCATTTCTCCAAGTATGTCTCTATTCGTGCAGAGAACTGGTGATAGGTTTCACCTGACAGTAGTTTAGCATTCCTAAATTTTTTCCTATAAAATTCTGCATTCTTTTCATATCTTAACAAAAGAGCCTGCTTTAGCATGTCATAATTTTCCTGATCACCTCTGCTCATTTTTGCAAAAACTTCATAAGCTGCCCCACGAAGTCCTTGAGATAACTTTAAGCTCCACCTTTCTCTCTCTAACCCATACGTGGTAGCTAATAGTTCATACCTATTTAGATAGCTCTCTATATCATCGTCTTTCTCAACAAAATGATCTAAATGAAAATTCATAGCTGAGGTTGAGGCTCCCTGGCTAGCAGTGGCATCAGAGGCAAAGGGACTGGCACCATTTTCAGGAGCATGGCCTTGAAACTCAAACTCCCTTAGTCGTAACTCATGTTCCCTTTGTAATCTCTTCTCCTCCTTTTCTGCTTCCCTCTCTGCAGTCAATCTTCTTTCTTCTGCAGCTAATTTCTTCTCTTCTCTTTCTGCAGCTAATTTCTTCTCTTCTCTTTCTGCAGCTAATTTCTTCTCTTCTCTTTCTGCAGCCTGTCTTCTTTCCTCTGCTTCCAATTTCTTAGCCTCAGCCTCAATCTGCAACCTCTTAGTCTCAGCCTCAGCCTCAAATTGTAACTTCTTAATTTCCCTTTCAGCCTCTAACTTTCTTTCGGCTTCAAACCTTCTTTCTTCGCGTTCAATAAATTTGTCACATTCAGTAGTGACATAGGCAACCATAACTTGCCCATCTAATCCTAACTCTTTTGCAGTCTGAACAGCAGCAGATCGAAATTTGGCCAGGTCCGCCATTGTCTATCAGGTAAGTTTATACAATGTCTAACCAACAATTCAATCTCTAAATATATATCTAATGGACAACACAGGCACCGTGAGCTCAACCTTATTTAATTCCACCCAAGGATACCTTTTTAATTCTTATTATTCCCTGAAGTGAATTACCCCCAATATTTTTAATAGGGAAAGATTCAAAATCCCAAGAGCGAGACCCCAATATATGTGGTGAAGTGGGATGTTATAAATATTTATAGGGGACTTAGTGTACTGACTGAGATCAGCTGTGAAGGTATATATATATCTAATAAGAGTAGTGTATTATATATAACCTTACTTGCTGCCACATATGTATACCTCAGTCAGAATTATTCTGGAATAGTGTGATGACTACGTTATATGTCTAGGGTATGTGTATGATGAAGTGTAAGTCAAAACAACAACAGACAGATAAACAATTTAATTTATTCCACTACACTTGACAACACTGTGACACTCACATACATAAAACACTCTACAAGGATATCTTAAAGGAGTCACTGATAACTTTTCAAATAACAATATGTATTCATTGCTGTCATGAATGTATATGTGTCCTGATTCAAATACAAAGGAACCAGGAATCACAATCAATTTTAATTACAAGTTATATGTACAGAATTTATTAATATGAATCTTGTAGTGACATATATTTTTAATAGTATCCTATGTGTGTCAGTTGTGTAGTAGTAATATGAGGTAATACTGGTTTTGTTTTGTTCAAGCTCTGTTGGTATTTGTCATCATGACTTCAATAGTTTGTCTTTATTGGAACTAGTATTGGAGATGTTCTCAGTTCCTGATATTAAAACAATTAAATTCCCCTCTTAATTGTATTTTACACTGTCATTTTAAGATGGGGGTACATAATGTTGAGCTCAGCTGGCCACATCAGCTTATCTTGCGTGATGGCGGCAGGAAAAGACTCCTCTGCTCGATTTCTCCCCTGGGCTCTGGAGACACCTCACTGATAGCTAAATGGACCAAGGAGTATGCTGTCCGACTCTGGATTCAGCAAAGCTCTGACCAGGTGCTGCTCAATAACTTTAAGACCACTGTCCCTGAAAACAAGAAGGATGTACCTTCTACTTCATAACTAATTTATACTCTCTTTCTACACTGAGCACAATACATCACAAACATTGAGTTCAGAGCGTTAGGCCAACTGTCAGCTTCATCTGAAATACTTTATACCAGTATTTCCCTCCCTAATGGTTACTACGCCTCTGCAATTCCAGCATTATTTCTGTCTAATCAATAATCTAGGTGTCAGTGTACTGTTTGGCCATTCCATGCAGTTTTACTTTCCTCCGACACCTTCTGTTCAGGCTGGAGCATTATAGGCTTTACATCATGTTCGCTACTGAACTACACATATATACAGGCATAAATTAACAATTTACATTCAATTTTCATTAAAAGATATTGAATATTTCAAGCTTACCACAATTCATAGAATAATAAACAGTTTCGTTGACTGGCAATGAATATAGCACAACTCCGATCTGCCGATGTTCCAGGCTTTATTTTATATAAAATATACACTGGTGCTCAACGTACTGCTTCTTAGTAGGATTATTACAAGATGTGGCAATGAACAGACGCTCTGAATCAAGTATATTCGCAGCTCTACCCAATGAAACCACGTCTAACATCTTTTCAAAAAAGTACCCCTTCTATTCGTTTCCCATAACAACACAAGATAGTATTTATAGCCCGACCAATCGTGTTTAGTCTTATATTTGTTGCGCTCCAATCAATTTGGAGTTAACATGGTAGGCTATTTCCGTAACGTAAGGTTTTTTCAAACACGTTATAAAAAATTTTATGAGCAGAAATGATTTCATGCTGTCAGGCACCCCCACTATTTTATTTTGGTTATAATTTGGTAATTCCTAGACTATTTGCGTAACGTTTTACATATTCTTTGTCAGCAAGCCCTAAGGAACCCAAATATACAAATTTAAAAGAGCTAAGTGGCTGCGTTCAAAATATGCAATTTCTTCTACCTCCTGTTTCGAAGATGTGCTGTCTGGGTACTGTAATGTTTTCAAACGTAAACCCATCTAATGTCATCTTTTCTAATAAGCGTTTTTCAGGATTTTAAAACCTAACTCTGGGAAGGTTAGTGTTTTTATCACTGTCCGTCTGAAAAAAAGTTAGTGCATGTGGCCTTACACGCGTGATAGTAGTAATTGTGTATCGCGCGACGCGAGTTTAGTGTTGCATGTGTTCCTTGTTTTCATTCGCCCCTCTCTCTTTCTATTTGAGTCCATCTGTTCGTTCGTTTTGGTAACGTAGTATAATTAATGTTAGGATTAATTTAGGTCATTACGCAGTGTGCCTCTCAATGTTTTTCTTAGAAATGCAATACCCGTTTTAATGTGTTGTGGAAACGCTTGTATTTATGCAGTGGCTTATATTTAACGTGGAAACGTTACAATTTGCAGACGAAGCATAAAACAAAGGGGATTTCGAGTACTGTCATTGTGACAGCACTGTTTCTTTTACCATTTCTCTTTCCTTTATTAAATGTATTTGTTAGGCTTTATATTTACCTGATAATTTATATATGTGGATTAGAATATTTCACGACAGCAACTTACTTTATAAGCAGCGAATTGTGATATAATTTCTGGTTGCAGAGAAGGAAACTGTTGTGAACATTCACAAGCGTCTATGTGATGTGTATGGAAGTTTTGCAGTCGACAGGAGTACACTCAGTCGCTGGGTTCAGGGAATCAAAGAATCAGGAAGTGGAGATACGGAGCTGCTTGATCGGCCGCGCTGTGGACGTCCTGCCACAGCCACCACGCAGAAATGTTGAAATGCGCTGTGTTAAGGGATGGAGAAATTGCCCGAATTCTTTTGTTGTCTAGGGTCTATTTGTGTTATTAAAGAAGTGAGAATTCATTCATCTTGCTTTAGTTTATATTGTTGAATATTCTGGCAACCACCCGTCTTGTATACACCTTTCCATATCAACATCTCAAGTACTGCATGAAGTTAATAACGGTGTAAATTAACCTTGAGAGATTGAATAAACTACTGGGCTTGGACGATTTGGCAACAGTTTAATAACGGGTAAGTACACACTAACAAGGTCACAATTACGAACATGGCATGTATGCTCCCTCTCTGTGTTACAGTCTTGCTTAAATCTGATTCGACTTTCTAAACATGTCACTCGACTTCTCCCTTCCACATATCTTGATAATCTTATTTATTAATCACTATTTCCAGCGGGGTATTTAGAGTCCCAGTATTTCGATTATCCACAAATCAAATCAACATCAATCTATAAGCTTCGGGGTATGTCGCTTCCCGGTATAACAATTCTACTATATTTATTCCTATATCTTCGGGGAATGATACCTCCCGGAATAACAACTGTTCAATTATATTTCCAACAACATCGGGGGATTTGAGCGTCCCGGTATCTTTAATATTCATACATCATAATTTCCACTCCATAAACTTCGGGGAATGAGACCTCCCGGTATAACACTGTTCATATCATTCTAGTTTAACATACTTCTATGTCTTGGGAGTTATAGTCCCGTATCGAATTTAATTATAATCCTGGCATTTTCTCATGCCTTTCATTTAAGCATATAGCTTACCCTTTTATCCTCAGAAATATTTATTGAACACACAATCCCACCTACTGGCTGATACACAAGCCATTTTTGGCACACATCTTGACGCTATGACGTCACATACCAATCTGTCTACATCATACCTCGATACTCATCTCACAGCGACCGCTTTCATGTATTTCTTGCGTTCAGTTGAGGTACGACATGGTGTGACAAAACCTGGAACTAATAATAAGTTGCCCTGATAAAAATCGCACCATGAAGCAGCCTCAACATTACTCCTCACGCTCCCGAGCGTTTACTTCAGGAAACGCGCAAGATCCTGCAGGGTATAATCTTAAGCAATCTTACGTACGGATACACCTTACAGACAATGAGAAGTATCAGGAATTTGACATATATACATAAAACTATGAAGAGCAATTATTAAATAAACAAAATTGCAATAAAATTTGAGTCCATATATCCGGACGAAATAGCAAGTCCAGAAGACACAATATGATGTCCAAACAAACTGGAACCATAAACCTGGATGCAAAGTTCCATGTGAAATATATCAGTCCTGGTGAGTTGCAAATCGCGACAACAAGTCAGCTAACCAATTGTCCTCACCGCGTATATGCTTGATTTCAAAAGAAAACTGTTGCAGTAGCAGAAACCATCTGTAGATTCTTGAGTTCTTAAACGCTTTCGGTTTCATTGACGTCAAAGGATGATGATCTACTTCAACGTAAAATTTTCGTCCGAGCAAGTAGCGAGAAAGTTTTGATATAGTCCAGACAAGAGCAAGGAGCGCGCTTTCTCCAGCCGAATATTTCTTCTCTGCTGCAGACAACTTCCGGCTCACAAAGAAGCAAGGATGGAGTACGTCGTTGACAAGTTGCATCAAACTGCCACCGATTCCCATCTGAGAAGCGTCTGTGCGAATATAGAAGGGTTCATGGATATCTGGCAGAATCAAAATAGGATGATTCGCGAATAGTATTTTAATCTTATCCAATGCTAACTGACAAGTCTTTGACCACAATAATTTAAGAGGAGCACCTTTGCGCGTCAACTCCGAAAGAGGACCAGAGATAGACGAAAAGTCCGGAATAAATTTATGATAATAGTTAATGAGCCCTAACAGACTACGGACCTCTTTCTTATTTTTCGGTATCTGAATGTTCAGGATTTTATTCACCAGACTATCCGAAGGATAAAGCCGATGATTACCGATTTTATGACCCAGGAAAGATATTTCCTGAAAACCTATCTGTACTTTCGAAGGTCTAACTGTCAAATGATGCTTTCTAAGCTGTTCTAGCAAAGAAATGAAACCTACAATATGTTCTTCCCATGTGTTATGGAATAAACAAATGTCATCTATATATGTGATGATATCGGGTCTATCGCCAACCAAACGGCGCATCATGCGAACAAATGTCGCAGGTGCATTCACCAACCCGAAACACATATAATTCCATTCAAATAAACCTCTTGGTGTGGAAAATGCTGTCAAATGTCTAGAATTTTCAGACAACGGAATTTGCCAGTATCCTTTTGCCAAATCTAGTTTAGTAAAGAATGTAGCGTTAGCCAGCTGTGGAAGAAGATCTTCCAAAATTGGAATTGGCTCAGCATCTGTGACTGTAACTTGATTTAGTTTCCGAAAATCAATACAGATGCGTAAAGATCCATCTGGTTTCTTCACCAATACCATTGGAGAAGAATATGAAGATGAAGAGTGTGAGATGATACCCATTTTAAGCATATCTGAGATTTCTTTATCCACCTTATCTCTGTAGTGAATCGGAATAGGATATGGTCTGATTTTAATCGGAGTAGAATCAGTGATCACAATCTCGTGAGATATTAAGTCAGTATGACCTGGATGTTCTGAAAATACGTCAGAGAAAGAACGTAAAACATCACGGATCTGAATTTGTTCAGAATGCGAAAGTGATGAAGAAATAGAAACATCCTGCCACGTTTCATGAGCAGAAATAGAAGGTAAAGTAAATTCCAACGGAATATCAGATGTAGCATCCTCAGACTGAACAACCGCGCATGAGGATCGATGAACCTCATCCAAGACATCCACCAATTCAGCTGGTCTTGGCGTGTATAATTTCAACATATTTAGATGATACGTTTTAATTTTCCCTTTAATATCAATTGAGTAATCAACATCTGTGATCTTTTTCACTACTTTGTATGGCCCCTGCCATGAAATTAACAACTTATTTTCCTTAATAGGTAAGAGCAGTAAGACTTCATCCCCTGGGATAAATGATCTTAGGGTACGAGATTGGTTATGTAGCAACCTCGATCTTTGAGTTGACGTTTGAATACTCTGTGATGCGATCTGACATGCATCCACTAACCTTTGTCGTAAATCAACAACGAACTCGTAACTACTGCGAGTTGCGTCATCCTGAGAAGTACCAAGGATTAAATCCTTCAATAGATATAATGGACCTCTCGGATTCGCGCCATACACGAGTTCAAAGGGAGAGAACCCAGTACTCTCCTGAGGGATCTCTCTGTAAGCAAAGAGAACCGATGGGAGAATCTTATCCCAATCCCGAGGGTGTGCATCAGTAACCTTCCCAAGCATTAACTTAAGAGAGCCGTTAAATCTTTCACAAACCCCATTTGCACTTGGTCTATAGGGACTTGTGAATGAATGTTTTATGCAATATAAGCTTTCTATCGCGCTCATAAGTTCTGACTTAAACTGTGTCCCTCTATCCGACAGTATTTCCTCAGGAAAACCTATCCTTGTAAAAATCAAGTTCAAAGCTTCCGCAACTGATATGGTATTAATGTTTTTTAACGGTATGGCCTCAGGCCATCTAGTGCACAAATCGATGCACGTTAAAATATATTGAAAACCTCGATCCGACATTACAGACAATGGACCGATGATGTCTATAGCTAGTTTCTTAAATGCGCGCACAGGCACATCTGTGACTTGCAAGGGTGCAGTCTGGTTCTTACCCCTGCGTGCGACTTTTTGACACGTATGACAAGATCTACAATATCTTTTTACATCTGTGTTGATACCAGGCCAATAAAAATTTGTAGTAATTCGAAACAAAGTCCGATTACGACCTAAGTGTCCTGCCATAGGAACATCATGACCTGTATTTAAAACTAAAGGTCTAAAACTTTTTGGTACCACAATCTGTTTCTTTACATGATCATCTCCCTTTTAAAACATCTGATCAAAACCTTGTTGCGAATCTCAAACCAATATGATGAGCTTTTAGTAATTTTAATTTGTTTTGTTTCAGCCAAAGTGAATAATTTCTTTAAAGATTCATCCTCATTTTGTTTTTGTGTAAAGATAGTCGGAGAAATGTTTTGAGCATTTCTCAGTGGCGTCTCCTCCATGACAGATGGAGATGCATCGGTCAAAATGCTTGCTTCATGCTGAGCTCTTGTAGTGACCGCATTCGCCATCAATGGGTGCTTGCTGACCCACTCTGCAATTTCCTCAGGTGAACAGTCTTTTACACCTGGAATGTTACCTAGTATCACGTCACTTACAGGGTTCTCCAAGCCACACACGAGTACAGTCCCTGAATAAAAAGGTGTGTCGATCTCCGCCTTTGCCATGGGAAACCATTCAATGCTACCCCCAAAAGTAACGCATTTCAGTGACTTTCCTGTAAATGATGATTTATCTAGCAACGATTTCCGTATCCCGACAATCGTACATCCCGTGTCACGAAGAATGGTGGCGGGTCTGTCACCTATAAAACCTTTGTGTAATGTAAGGCGACCAATAAAATCGCAGACAGACATCGCTGGTAAAATATGGCCACACAAAAGTCTAGTTTTAGCACCTGGCTCATAAAGTGTATTACACTCAGTGCAATTGTTATCTTTGCTTGAGCGTACAATGCATGCATTAGCCTGTTCAACATGGCTATCGTGACCACAAAGTGGGGTACAGACGTTAGCATGGTCTGCTTTCCCTTTTGCCAGTTTACAATCATTTTTGTGATCAGGTTTGTGATTGCATTGTTTGCCGTGCTTATTGTTTACTTCATTTAAATGACACCTACCATTTCCATTGGAGCGTTCACCTGAAGTTCTTCTATAGTCTCTGTGATGTCTATCATCACTGCTATTACCGTAGTGTTGTCCACGACCTCGGTTAGAGTAATTAGAATATCTATACCCACCGAAGTGAGATGGTGACTGACGACGAGGAAAATTGTACCGTCCTCGAAAGGAAGATCGATAATCACTCCTATATCTGCCCTCTGCACTCCTTGGGCGAGAACGGTGGTCACCTACTCCTCCGTCGTGGTACGAAACACATACAGGTAATGCATTATCAAAGGAAACCTTACGCATTTCCTTGTTTGGATGTGCAGACATGTAGTTTCTCCCCAATTCTTGACATTCATTGATAGATTTTGGCTTTCTCTCCTGCAAAAAACTAACAAAATCTGCGCCACAGGTAGATAAAACTTTATCCCTGAGCATTAGGTCAAATAATTCATCAAAAGATTTATTGATACCCGATAAATCTATCCAGCGACCCAAGTACAATTTAATAGAAGAGATGAACTCTCCAAAATCTGCATTCTTGGACGGAACTGCAGAGTGAAATCTGGATCGAAAACCCTCCTCAGTGAGCTGAAATTTTGCCATCAAAGTATTGGCAACAATATCGAAATCAGATCGACTTGTTTCATCAATTGACATGAAACAACGCATTGCTTCCCCTGTGAGGTAGTCTGAAAAGATAATAGGCCACCTATCTTTTGGGATCTTCAAATCTATAGCCCTCATTTTAAACCTCATAATAAACGAGTCCATGCAGTCCCGTTTATCATCAAAATTTGGTAATTTAATTTTTGGATAATTAAAATTATTACCCTGAGAACCTTGTGGATTAGCACCAGTATGTTGGGCATTAATCTTTGCAATCTCAATCTCTTTTTCTTTATCAGCCTGTAATTTCAATGACTGAAGTTCTATAGCATTTCTGTGTGCCTGATCCAACTGAAGAAGTTCCAACTTACGTAGTTCCATTTTCTGCCGTTCTAATTCTCTAGATGCTTCTTGATCTCTTCAAACCAATTCTTGTTGAACTAATTTCTTCTCTTCAAGTTCCATTTCCTGTTTCTTTGCGGCTTCTTGTTGAGCCAATTTCTTCTCTTCCAATTCCTTTAATTCTTTTGCTTGAGCAAGTCTTTTCTCTTCCAAATCCCTTGCTTGATCAAGCTCCTGCTTCTTTAAATCTCGTTGCTCCTTCCGTTCCATACGTTCCAAATAGTCATGATAATTTTTGTCAGCATATGATTCCAATTCAAGTCCAGATTTGCCTAAACGCAAACCCATCTCAATAAATTCTGATAATGACGACATCTTGGGTTCTAATTCGAATCACCAAGTGTCAAAACTCCTCTTAATCTCAATTAATTAATTACAATAAATTATGTTGTTGACTGAATTTATACCTTATGAAGGAATGAACATACCAAGAATGAGAGACGAGCACAGTGAAAAAGAATGGTACAAGTCAATGATGATGATAATAAAGTGACATGTCGAATTACAGCACGTTACTCGACAAATATAACGGGCATAAAAGAAACAAATACATGTTGACAAGCAAATACAACTTAGAATAATTACTTGTAAAATAAACAAGACAGAAGAACGCACAAAAACAGCAAATCGTCAAATTTCACATTAAGACAAGAGTGATAGGAAAACAGCTGTGCAGACACGTGACCCAATATGTAAATTAATGCATGAAAAATATATATAACGTACACTGGACGGAACAATCTATACAAATAATGATGTCTGTTATGCAGTCAAAGACTAAAATTCCACTGCTATTTTCTTTGACTGAACAACCAACAATACACTAATAGGACATCGTCATTTGCAAAATTTCCGAAGAAAATTTACAAATAGCGAGCATTTACTTTATACATATAAACATGCAGATGAAATAACAAGTAGGACTAGATGTTGACTGGCAAAAGTCTCCGAAATGGTCAAATACTGTCACGCATTAGACAATTCATAACTCTACTTATCTTTCTTGTATCTCAGAACCTCTCCAGATACGGAATCAGTGTGTTTGTGCCACACCTCGACTTCAGGAATTCATAAATGGACGAAACCATCTCTTGACTCCCATTTCAGCCAACGGTTGTTTGCAAGTTTTCCGGCTTTGATGACGTCATCGAGTAAAATTTGCCAGATTGTCCTTTATCGTTCAACATCGAAAATTGCGTGCTTTGCCAGTATTAAAATCTTGAATGTAGAGTTGTAAAGTTCGAACCGAATCAATTGATGTTGCAGTGTCGAATCTTGACAGTCCTCAAGGTCAGGTCAACGATCTTTGATGCATCATCAAGGAGTAGCCGTTACATTACATCTTCCATCGTGAAATTACAGTGAATGTACAGTCTTTTCTTTTGACGAATTATGATCGTACAGTTCTTAAAATGTCCAAAGTCCTGCGTACAAGTTCCGTGCAGTAGTCCAGCTTCAGTTGGTTTCAGATTCGTAATATGAAAAAAATTCGTTTCTTGATGTTCCAAGTAGACCTACCTGCCAGTTATCGTACAGGCTTCCAGCTATTTGACAGGACGTAAGTTATTTCAGTTATCGGACGACAGCTCCCAGTTATTTGACAGGACTGAGCCCCCAGTTATTCCTCTCCTGTTAAGGGATGGAGAAATTGCCCGAATTCTTTTGTTGTCTAGGGTCTATTTGTGTTATTGAAGAAGTGAGAATTCATTCATCTTGCTTTAGTTTATATTGTTGAATATTCTGGCAACCACCCGTCTTGTATACACCTTTCCATATCAACATCTCAAGTACTGCATGAAGTTAATAACGGTGTAAATTAACCTTGAGAGATTGAATAAACTACTGGGCTTGGACGATTTGGCAACAGTTTAATAACGAGTAAGTACACACTAACAAGGTCACAATTACGAACATGGCATGTATGCTCCCTCTCTGTGTTACAGTCTTGCTTAAATCTGATTCGACTTTCTAAACATGTCACTCGACTTCTCCCTTCCACATATCTTGATAATCTTATTTATTAATCACTATTTCCAGCGGGGTATTTAGAGTCCCAGTATTTCGATTATCCACAAATCAAATCAACATCAATCTATAAGCTTCGGGGTATGTCGCTTCCCGGTATAACAATTCTACTATATTTATTCCTATATCTTCGGGGAATGATACCTCCCGGAATAACAACTGTTCAATTATATTTCCAACAACATCGGGGGATTTGAGCGTCCCGGTATCTTTAATATTCATACATCATAATTTCCACTCCATAAACTTCGGGGAATGAGACCTCCCGGTATAACACTGTTCATATCATTCTAGTTTAACATACTTCTATGTCTTGGGAGTTATAGTCCCGTATCGAATTTAATTATAATCCTGGCATTTTCTCATGCCTTTCATTTAAGCATATAGCTTACCCTTTTATCCTCAGAAATATTTATTGAACACACAATCCCACCTACTGGCTGATACACAAGCCATTTTTGGCACACATCTTGACGCTATGACGTCACATACCAATCTGTCTACATCATACCTCGATACTCATCTCACAGCGACCGCTTTCATGTATTTCTTGCGTTCAGTTGAGGTACGACATGGTGTGACAAAACCTGGAACTAATAATAAGTTGCCCTGATAAAAATCGCACATGAAGCAGCCTCAACATTACCCCTCACGCTCCCGAGCGTTTACTTCAGGAAACGCGCAAGATCCTGCAGGGTATAACCTTAAGCAATCTTACGTACGGATACACCTTACAGACTAATGAGAAGTATCAGGAATTTGACATATATACATAAAACTATGAAGAGCAATTATTAAATAAACAAAATTGCAATAAAATTTGAGTCCATATATCCGGACGAAATAGCAAGTCCAGAAGACACAATATGATGTCCAAACAAACTGGAACCATAAACCTGGATGCAAAGTTCCATGTGAAATATATCAGTCCTGGTGAGTTGCAAATCGCGACAACAAGTCAGCTAACCAATTGTCCTCACCGCGTATATGCTTGATTTCAAAAGAAAACTGTTGCAGTAGCAGAAACCATCTGTAGATTCTTGAGTTCTTAAACGCTTTCGGTTTCATTGACGTCAAAGGATGATGATCTACTTCAACGTAAAATTTTCGTCCGAGCAAGTAGCGAGAAAGTTTTGATATAGTCCAGACAAGAGCAAGGAGCTCTCTTTCTCCCGCCGAATATTTCTTCTCTGCTGCAGACAACTTCCGGCTCACAAAGAAGCAAGGATGGAGTACGTCGTTGACAAGTTGCATCAAACTGCCACCGATTCCCATCTGAGAAGCGTCTGTGCGAATATAGAAGGGTTCATGGATATCTGGCAGAATCAAAATAGGATGATTCGCGAATAGTATTTTAATCTTATCCAATGCTAACTGACAAGTCTTTGACCACAATAATTTAAGAGGAGCACCTTTGCGCGTCAACTCCGAAAGAGGACCAGAGATAGACGAAAAGTCCGGAATAAATTTATGATAATAGTTAATGAGCCCTAACAGACTACGGACCTCTTTCTTATTTTTCGGTATCTGAATGTTCAGGATTTTATTCACCAGACTATCCGAAGGATAAAGCCGATGATTACCGATTTTATGACCCAGGAAAGATATTTCCTGAAAACCTATCTGTACTTTCGAAGGTCTAACTGTCAAATGATGCTTTCTAAGCTGTTCTAGCAAAGAAATGAAACCTACAATATGTTCTTCCCATGTGTTATGGAATAAACAAATGTCATCTATATATGTGATGATATCGGGTCTATCGCCAACCAAACGGCGCATCATGCGAACAAATGTCGCAGGTGCATTCACCAACCCGAAACACATATAATTCCATTCAAATAAACCTCTTGGTGTGGAAAATGCTGTCAAATGTCTAGAATTTTCAGACAACGGAATTTGCCAGTATCCTTTTGCCAAATCTAGTTTAGTAAAGAATGTAGCGTTAGCCAGCTGTGGAAGAAGATCTTCCAAAATTGGAATTGGCTCAGCATCTGTGACTGTAACTTGATTTAGTTTCCGAAAATCAATACAGATGCGTAAAGATCCATCTGGTTTCTTCACCAATACCATTGGAGAAGAATACGAAGATGAAGAGTGTGAAATGATACCCATTTTAAGCATATCTGAGATTTCTTTATCCACCTTATCTCTGTAGTGAATCGGAATAGGATATGGTCTGATTTTAATCGGAGTAGAATCAGTGATCACGATCTCGTGAGATATTAAGTCAGTATGACCTGGATGTTCTGAAAATACGTCAGAGAAAGAACGTAAAACATCACGGATCTGAATTTGTTCAGAATGCGAAAGTGATGAAGAAATAGAAACATCCTGCCACGTTTCATGAGCAGAAATAGAAGGTAAAGTAAATTCCAACGGAATATCAGATGTAGCATCCTCAGACTGAACAACGGCGCATGAGGATCGATGAACCTCATCCAAGACATCCACCAATTCAGCTGGTCTTGGCGTGTATAATTTCAACATATTTAGATGATACGTTTTAATTTTCCCTTTAATATCAATTGAGTAATCAACATCTGTGATCTTTTTCACTACTTTGTATGGCCCCTGCCATGAAATTAACAACTTATTTTCCTTAATAGGTAAGAGCAGTAAGACTTCATCCCCTGGGATAAATGATCTTAGGGTACGAGATTGGTTATGTAGCAACCTCGATCTTTGAGTTGACGTTTGAATACTCTGTGATGCGATCTGACATGCATCCACTAACCTTTGTCGTAAATCAACAACGAACTCGTAACTACTGCGAGTTGCGTCATCCTGAGAAGTACCAAGGATTAAATCCTTCAATAGATACAACGGACCTCTCGGATTCGCGCCATACACGAGTTCAAAGGGAGAGAACCCAGTACTCTCCTGAGGGATCTCTCTGTAAGCAAAGAGAACCGATGGGAGAATCTTATCCCAATCCCGAGGGTGTGCATCAGTAACCTTCCCAAGCATTAACTTAAGAGAGCCGTTAAATCTTTCACAAACCCCATTTGCACTTGGTCTATAGGGACTTGTGAATGAATGTTTTATGCAATATAAGCTTTCTATCGCGCTCATAAGTTCTGACTTAAACTGTGTCCCTCTATCCGACAGTATTTCTTCAGGAAAACCTATCCTTGTAAAAATCAAGTTCAAAGCTTCCGCAACTGATATGGTATTAATGTTTTTTAACGGTATGGCCTCAGGCCATCTAGTGCACAAATCGATGCACGTTAAAATATATTGAAAACCTCGATCCGACATTACAGACAATGGACCGATGATGTCTATAGCTAGTTTCTTAAATGCGCGCACAGGCACATCTGTGACTTGCAAGGGTGCAGTCTGGTTCTTACCCCTGCGTGCGACTTTTTGACACGTATGACAAGATCTACAATATCTTTTTACATCTGTGTTGATACCAGGCCAATAAAAATTTGTAGTAATTCGAAACAAAGTCCGATTACGACCTAAGTGTCCTGCCATAGGTACATCATGACCTGTATTTAAAACTAAAAGTCTAAAACTTTTTGGTACCACAATCTGTTTCTTTACATGATCATCTCCCTTTTTAAAACATCTGATCAAAACCTTGTTGCGAAACTCAAACCAATAGGATAAGCTTTTAGTAATTTTAATTTGTTTTGTTTCAGCCAAAGTGAATAATTTCTTTAAAGATTCATCCTCATTTTGTTTTTGTGTAAAGATAGTCGGAGAAATGTTTTGAGCATTTCTCAGTGGCGTCTCCTCCATGACAGATGGAGATGCATCGGTCAAAATGCTTGCTTCATGCTGAGCTCTTGTAGTGACCGCATTCGCCATCAATGGGTGCTTGCTGACCCACTCTGCAATTTCCTCAGGTGAACAGTCTTTTACACCTGGAATGTTACCTAGTATCACGTCACTTACAGGGTTCTCCAAGCCACACACGAGTACAGTCCCTGAATAAAAAGGTGTGTCGATCTCCGCCTTTGCCATGGGAAACCATTCAATGTTACCTCCAAAAGTAACGCATTTCAGTGACTTTCCTGTAAATGATGATTTATCTAGCAACGATTTCCGTATCCCGACAATCGTACATCCCGTGTCACGAAGAATGGTGGCGGGTCTGTCACCTATAAAACCTTTGTGTAATGTAAGGCGACCAATAAAATCGCAGACAGACATCGCTGGTAAAATATGGCCACACAAAAGTCTAGTTTTAGCACCTGGCTCATAAAGTGTATTACACTCAGTGCAATTGTTATCTTTGCTTGAGCGTACAATGCATGCATTAGCCTGTTCAACATGGCTATCGTGACCACAAAGTGGGGTACAGACGTTAGCATGGTCTGCTTTCCCTTTTGCCAGTTTACAATCATTTTTGTGATCAGGTTTGTGATTGCATTGTTTGCCGTGCTTATTGTTTACTTCATTTAAATGACACCTACCATTTCCATTGGAGCGTTCACCTGAAGTTCTTCTATAGTCTCTGTGATGTATATCATCACTGCTATTACCGTAGTGTTGTCCACGACCTCGGTTAGAGTAATTAGAATATCTATACCCACCGAAGTGAGATGGTGACTGACGACGAGGAAAATTGTACCGTCCTCGAAAGGAAGATCGATAATCACTCCTATATCTGCCCTCTGCACTCCTTGGGCGAGAACGGTGGTCACCTACTCCTCCGTCGTGGTACGAAACACATACAGGTAATGCATTATCAAAGGAAACCTTACGAATTTCCTTGTTTGGATGTGCAGACATGTAGTTTCTCCCCAATTCTTGACATTCATTGATAGATTTTGGCTTTCTCTCCTGCAAAAAACTAACAAAATCTGCGCCACAGGTAGATAAAACTTTATCCCTGAGCATTAGGTCAAATAATTCATCAAAAGATTTATTGATACCCGATAAATCTATCCAGCGACCCAAGTACAATTTAATAGAAGAGATGAACTCTCCAAAATCTGCATTCTTGGACGGAACTGCAGAGTGAAATCTGGATCGAAAACCCTCCTCAGTGAGCTGAAATTTTGCCATCAAAGTATTGGCAACAATATCGAAATCAGATCGACTTGTTTCATCAATTGACATGAAACAACGCATTGCTTCCCCTGTGAGGTAGTCTGAAAAGATAATAGGCCACCTATCTTTTGGGATCTTCAAATCTATAGCCCTCATTTTAAATCTCATAATAAACGAGTCCATGCAGTCCCGTTTATCATCAAAATTTGGTAATTTAATTTTTGGATAATTAAAATTATTACCCTGAGAACCTTGTGGATTAGCACCAGTATGTTGGGCATTAATCTTTGCAATCTCAATCTCTTTTTCTTTATCAGCCTGTAATTTCAATGACTGAAGTTCTATAGCATTTCTGTGTGCTTGATCCAACTGAAGAAGTTCCAACTTACGTAGTTCCATTTTCTGCCGTTCTAGTTCTCTAGATGCTTCTTGATCTCTTCGAACCAATTCTTGTTGAACTAATTTCTTCTCTTCAAGTTCCATTTCCTGTTTCTTTGCGGCTTCTTGTTGAGCCAATTTCTTCTCTTCCAATTCCTTTAATTCTTTTGCTTGAGCAAGTCTTTTCTCTTCCAATTCCCTTGCTTGATCAAGCTCCTGCTTCTTTAAATCTCGTTGCTCCTTCCGTTCCATACGTTCCAAATAGTCATGATAATGTTTGTCAGCATGTGATTCCAACTCAACTCCAGATTTGCCTAAACGCAAACCCATCTCATTAAATTCTGAAAATGATGACATCTTGTGTTCTAATTCGAATCACCAAGTGTCAAAACTCCTCTTAATCTCAATTAATTAATTACAATAAATTATGTTGTTGACTGAATTTATACCTTATGAAGGAATGAACATACCAAGAATGAGAGACGAGCACAGTGAAAAAGAATGGTACAAGTCAATGATGATGATAATAAAGTGACATGTCGAATTACAGCACGTTACTCGACAAATATAACGGGCATAAAAAAAACAAATACATGTTGACAAGCAAATACAACTTAGAATAATTACTTGTAAAATAAACAAGACAGAAGAACGCACAAAAACAGCAAATCGTCAAATTTCACATTAAGACAAGAGTGATAGGAAAACAGCTGTGCAGACACGTGACCCACTTAAGTAAATTAGTGAATGAAAAAATATATAACGTAGACTTGACGGAACAATCTATACAAATAATGATGTCTGTTATGCAGTCAAAGACTAAAATTCCACTGCTATTTTCTTTGACTGAACAACCAACAATACACTAATAGGACATCGTCATTTGCAAAATTTCCGAAGAAAATTTACAAATAGCGAGCATTTACTTTATACATATAAACATGCAGATGAAATAACAAGTAGGACTAGATGTTGACTGGCAAAAGTCTCCGAAATGGTCAAATACTGTCACGCATTAGACAATTCATAACTCTACTTATCTTTCTTGTATCTCAGAACCTCTCCAGATACGGAATCAGTGTGTTTGTGCCACACCTCGACTTCAGGAATTCATAAATGGACGAAACCATCTCTTGACTCCCATTTCAGCCAACGGTTGTTTGCAAGTTTTCCGGCTTTGATGACGTCATCGAGTAAAATTTGCCAGATTGTCCTTTATCGTTCAACATCGAAAATTGCGTGCTTTGCCAGTATTAAAATCTTGAATGTAGAGTTGTAAAGTTCGAACCGAATCAATTTGATGTTGCAGTGTTGAATCTTGACAGTCCTCAAGGTCAGGTCAACAATCTTTGATGCATCATCAAGGAGTAGCCGTTACATTCATCTTCCATCGTGAAATTACAGTGAATGTACAGTCTTTTCTTTTGACGAATTATGATCGTACAGTTCTTAAAATGTCCAAAGTCCTGCGTACAAGTTCCGTGCAGTAGTCCAGCTTCAGTTGGTTTCAGATTCGTAATATGAAAAAAATTCGTTTCTTGATGTTCCAAGTAGACCTACCTGCCAGTTATCGTACAGGCTTCCAGCTATTTGACAGGACGTAAGTTATTTCAGTTATCGGACGACAGCTCCCAGTTATTTGACAGGACTGAGCCCCCAGTTATTCCTCTCCTGTTAAGGGATGGAGAAATTGCCCGAATTCTTTTGTTGTCTAGGGTCTATTTGTGTTATTGAAGAAGTGAGAATTCATTCATCTTGCTTTGGTTTATATTGTTGAATATTCTGGCAACCACCCGTCTTGTATACACCTTTCCATATCAACATCTCAAGTACTGCATGAAGTTAATAACGGTGTAAATTAACCTTGAGAGATTGAATAAACTACTGGGCTTGGACGATTTGGCAACAGTTTAATAACGAGTAAGTACACACTAACAAGGTCACAATTACGAACATGGCATGTATGCTCCCTCTCTGTGTTACAGTCTTGCTTAAATCTGATTCGACTTTCTAAACATGTCACTCGACTTCTCCCTTCCACATATCTTGATAATCTTATTTATTAATCACTATTTCCAGCGGGGTATTTAGTGTCCCAGTATTTCAATTATCCACAAATCAAATCAACATCAATCTATAAGCTTCGGGGTATGTCGCTTCCCGGTATAACAATTCTACTATATTTATTCCTATATCTTCGGGGAATGATACCTCCCGGAATAACAACTGTTCAATTATATTTCCAACAACATCGGGGGATTTGAGCGTCCCGGTATCTTTAATATTCATACATCATAATTTCCACTCCATAAACTTCGGGGAATGAGACCTCCCGGTATAACACTGTTCATATCATTCTAGTTTAACATACTTCTATGTCTTGGGAGTTATAGTCCCGTATCGAATTTAATTATAATCCTGGCATTTTCTCATGCCTTTCATTTAAGCATATAGCTTACCCTTTTATCCTCAGAAATATTTATTGAACACACAATCCCACCTACTGGCTGATACACAAGCCATTTTTGGCACACATCTTGACGCTATGACGTCACATACCAATCTGTCTACATCATACCTCGATACTCATCTCACAGCGACCGCTTTCATGTATTTCTTGCGTTCAGTTGAGGTACGACATGGTGTGACAAAACCTGGAACTAATAATAAGTTGCCCTGATAAAAATCGCACCATGAAGCAGCCTCAACATTACTCCTCACGCTCCCGAGCGTTTACTTCAGGAAACGCGCAAGATCCTGCAGGGTATAATCTTAAGCAATCTTACGTACGGATACACCTTACAGACAAGCAATCTAATGAGAAGTATCAGGAATTTGACATATATACATAAAACTATGAAGAGCAATTATTAAATAAACAAAATTGCAATAAAATTTGAGTCCATATATCCGGACGAAATAGCAAGTCCAGAAGACACAATATGATGTCCAAACAAACTGGAACCATAAACCTGGATGCAAAGTTCCATGTGAAATATACCAGTCATGGTGAGTTGCAAATCGCGACAACAAGTCAGCTAACCAATTGTCCTCACCGCGTATATGCTTGATTTCAAAAGAAAACTGTTGCAGTAGCAGAAACCATTTGTAGATTCTTGAGTTCTTAAACGCTTTCGGTTTCATTGACGTCAGAGGATGATGATCTACGTCAACGTAAAATTTTCGTCCGAGCAAGTAACGAGAAAGTTTTGACATAGTCCAGACAAGAGCAAGGAGCTCTCTTTCTCCCGCCGAATATTTCTTCTCTGCTGCAGACAACTTCCGGCTCACAAAGAAGCAAGGGTGGAGTACGTCGTTGACAAGTTGCATCAAACTGCCACCGATTCCCATCTGAGAAGTGTCTGTGCGAATATAGAAGGGTTCATGGATATCTGGCAGAATCAAAATAGGATGATTCGCGAATAGTATTTTAATCTCATCCAATGCTAACTGACAAGTCTTTGACCACAATAATTTAAGAGGAGCACCTTTGCGCGTCAACTCCGAAAGAGGACCAGAGATAGACGAAAAGTCCGGAATAAATTTATGATAATAGTTAATGTGCCCTAACAGACTACGGACCTCTTTCTTATTTTTCGATATCTGAATGTTCAGGATTTTATTCACCAGACTATCCGAAGGATAAAGCCGATGATTACCGATTTTATGACCCAGGAAAGATATTTCCTGAAAACCTATCTGTACTTTCGAAGGTCTAACTGTCAAATGATGCTTTCTAAGCTGTTCTAGCAAAGAAATGAAACCTACAATATGTTCTTCCCATGTGTTATGGAATAAACAAATGTCATCTATATATGTGATGATATCGGGTCTATCGCCAACCAAACGGCGCATCATGCGAACAAATGTCGCAGGTGCATTCACCAACCCGAAACACATATAATTCCATTCAAATAAACCTCTTGGTGTGGAAAATGCTGTCAAATGTCTAGAATTTTCAGACAACGGAATTTGCCAGTATCCTTTTGCCAAATCTAGTTTAGTAAAGAATGTAGCGTTAGCCAGCTGTGGAAGAAGATCTTCCAAAATTGGAATTGGCTCAGCATCTGTGACTGTAACTTGATTTAGTTTCCGAAAATCAATACAGATGCGTAAAGATCCCTCTGGTTTCTTCAC
This sequence comes from Oreohelix idahoensis, assembly GCA_024509875.1. Lineage (NCBI taxonomy): Eukaryota > Metazoa > Mollusca > Gastropoda > Stylommatophora > Oreohelicidae > Oreohelix > Oreohelix idahoensis. The sequence goes on from JAMPIV010012456.1 coordinate 279,268, forward strand.
CAATACCATTGGAGAAGAATATGAAGATGAAGAGTGTGAGATGATACCCATTTTAAGCATATCTGAGATTTCTTTATCCACCTTATCTCTGTAGTGAATCGGAATAGGATATGGTCTGATTTTAATCGGCGTAGAATCAGTGATCACAATCTCGTGAGATATTAAGTCAGTATGACCTGGATGTTCTGAAAATACGTCAGAGAAAGAACGTAAAACATCACGGATCTGAATTTGTTCAGAATGCGAAAGTGACGAAGAAATAGAAACATCCTGCCACGTTTCATGAGCAGAAATAGAAGGTAAAGTAAATTCCAACGGAATATCAGATGTAGCATCCTCAGACTGAACAACCGCGCATGAGGATCGATGAACCTCATCCAAGACATCCACCAATTCAGCTGGTCTTGGCGTGTATAATTTCAACATATTTAGATGATACGTTTTAATTTTCCCTTTAATATCAATTGAGTAATCAACACCTGGGATCTTTTTCACTACTTTGTATGGTCCCTGCCACGAAATTAACAACTTATTTTCCTTAATAGGTAAGAGCAGTAAGACTTCATCCCCTGGGATAAATGATCATAGGGTACGAGATTGGTTATGTAGCAACCTCGATCTTTGAGTTGACGTTTGAATACTCTGTGATGCGATCTGACATGCATCCACTAACCTTTGTCGTAAATCAACAACGAACTCGTAACTACTGCGAGTGCGTCATCCTGAGAAGTACCAAGGATTAAATCCTTCAGTAGATATAACGGACCTCTCGGATTCGCGCCATACACGAGTTCAAAGGGAGAGAACCCAGTACTCTCCTGAGGGATCTCTCTGTAAGCAAAGAGAACCGATGGGAGAATCTTATCCCAATCACGCGGGTGTGCAACAGTAACCTTCCCCAGCATTAACTTAAGAGAGCCGTTAAATCTTTCACAAACCCCATTTGCACTTGGTCTATAGGGACTTGTGAATGAATGTTTTATGCAATATAAGCTTTCTATCGCGCTCATAAGTTCTGACTTAAACTGTGTCCCTCTGTCCGACAGTATTTCCTCAGGAAAACATATCCTTGTAAAAATCAAGTTCAAAGCTTCCGCAACTGATATGGTATTAATGTTTTTTAACGGTATGGCCTCAGGCCATCTAGTGCACAAATCGATGCACGTTAAAATATATTGAAAACCTCGATCCGACATTACAGACAATGGACCGATGATGTCTATAGCTAGTTTCTTAAATGCGCGCACAGGCACATCTGTGACTTGCAAGGGTGCAGTCTAGTTCTTACCCCTGCGTGCGACTTTTTGACACGTATGACAAGATCTACAATATCTTTTTACATCTGTGTTGATATCAGGCCAATAAAAATTTGTAGTAATTCGAAACAAAGTCCGATTACGACCTAAGTGTCCTGCCATAGGAACATCATGACCTGTATTTAAAACTAAAGGTCTAAAACTTTTTGGTACCACCATCTGTTTCTTTACATGATCATCTCCCTTTTAAAACATCTGATCAAAACCTTGTTGCGAAACTCAAACCAATAGGATGAGCTTTTAGTAATTTTAATTTGTTTTGTTTCAGCCAAAGTGAATAATTTCTTTAAAGATTCATCCTCATTTTGTTTTTGTGTAAAGATAGTCGGAGAAATGTTTTGAGCATTTCTCAGTGGCGTCTCCTCCATGACAGATGGAGATGCATCGGTCAAAATACTTGCTTCATGCTGAGCTCTTGTAGTGACCGCATTCGCCATCAATGGGTGCTTGCTGACCCACTCTGCAATTTCCTCAGGTGAACAGTCTTTTACACCTGGAATGTTACCTAGTATCACGTCACCCACAGGGTTCTCCACGCCACACACGAGTACAGTCCCTGAATAAAAAGGTGTGTCGATCTCTGCCTTTGCCATGGGAAATCATTCAATGTTACCCCCAAAAGTAACGCATTTCAGTGACTTTCCTGTAAATGATGATTTATCTAGCAACGATTTCCGTATCCCAACAATCGTACATCCCGTGTCACGAAGAATGGTGGCGGGTCTGTCACCTATAAAACCTTTGTGTAATGTAAGGCGACCAATAAAATCGCAGACAGACATCGTTGGTAAAATATGGCCACACAAAAGTCTAGTTTTAGCACCTGGCTCATAAAGTGTATTACACTCAGTGCAATTGTTATCTTTGCTTGAGCGTACAATGCATGCATTAGCCTGTTCAACATGGCTATCGTGACCACAAAGTGGGGTACAGACGTTAGCATGGTCTGCTTTCCCTTTTGCCAGTTTACAATCATTTTTGTGATCAGGTTTGTGATTGCATTGTTTGCCGTGCTTATTGTTTACTTCATTTAAATGACACCTACCATTTCCATTGGAGCGTTCACCTGAAGTTCTTCTATAATCTCTGTGATGTCTATCATCACTGCTATTACCGTAGTGTTGTCCACGACCTCGGTTAGAGTAATTAGCATATCTATACCCACCGAAGTGAGATGGTGACTGACGACGAGGAAAATTGTACCGTCCTCGAAAGGAAGATCGATAATCACTCCTATATCTGCCCTCTGCACTCCTTGGGCGAGAACGGTGGTCACCTACTCCTCCGTCGTGGTACGAAACACATACAGGTAATGCATTATCAAAGGAAACCTTACGCATTTCCTTGTTTGGATGTGCAGACATGTAGTTTCTCCCCAATTCTTGACATTCATTGATAGATTTTGGCTTTCTCTCCTGCAAAAAACTAACAAAATCTGCGCCACAGGTAGATAAAACTTTATCCCTGAGCATTAGGTCAAATAATTCATCAAAAGATTTATTGATACCCGATAAATCTATCCAGCGACCCAAGTACAATTTAATAGAAGAGATGAACTCTCCAAAATCTGCATTCTTGGACGGAACTGCAGAGTGAAATCTGGATCGAAAACCCTCCTCAGTGAGCTGAAATTTTGCCATCAAAGTATTGGCAACAATATCGAAATCAGATCGACTTGTTTCATCAATTGACATGAAACAACGCATTGCTTCCCCTGTGAGGTAGTCTGAAAAGATAATAGGCCACCTATCTTTTGGGATCTTCAAATCTATAGCCCTCATTTTAAACCTCATAATAAACGAGTCCATGCAGTCCCGTTTATCATCAAAATTTGGTAATTTAATTTTTGGATAATTAAAATTATTACCCTGAGAACCTTGTGGATTAGCACCAGTATGTTGGGCATTAATCTTTGCAATCTCAATCTCTTTTTCTTTATCAGCCTGTAATTTCAATGATTGAAGTTCTATAGCATTTCTGTGTGCCTGATCCAACTGAAGAAGTTCCAACTTACGTAGTTCCATTTTCTGCCGTTCTAATTCTCTAGATGCTTCTTGATCTCTTCAAACCAATTCTTGTTGAACTAATTTCTTCTCTTCAAGTTCCATTTCCTGTTTCTTTGCGGCTTCTTGTTGAGCCAATTTCTTCTCTTCCAATTCCTTTAATTCTTTTGCTTGAGCAAGTCTTTTCTCTTCCAAATCCCTTGCTTGATCAAGCTCCTGCTTCTTTAAATCTCGTTGCTCCTTCCGTTCCATACGTTCCAAATAGTCATGATAATTTTTGTCAGCATATGATTCCAATTCAAGTCCAGATTTGCCTAAACGCAAACCCATCTCAATAAATTCTGATAATGACGACATCTTGGGTTCTAATTCGAATCACCAAGTGTCAAAACTCCTCTTAATCTCAATTAATTAATTACAATAAATTATGTTGTTGACTGAATTTATACCTTATGAAGGAATGAACATACCAAGAATGAGAGACGAGCACAGTGAAAAAGAATGGTACAAGTCAATGATGATGATAATAAAGTGACATGTCGAATTACAGCACGTTACTCGACAAATATAACGGGCATAAAAGAAACAAATACATGTTGACAAGCAAATACAACTTAGAATAATTACTTGTAAAATAAACAAGACAGAAGAACGCACAAAAACAGCAAATCGTCAAATTTCACATTAAGACAAGAGTGATAGGAAAACAGCTGTGCAGACACGTGACCCAATATGTAAATTAGTGCATGAAAAATATATATAACGTACACTGGACGGAACAATCTATACAAATAATGATGTCTGTTATGCAGTCAAAGACTAAAATTCCACTGCTATTTTCTTTGACTGAACAACCAACAATACACTAATAGGACATCGTCATTTGCAAAATTTCCGAAGAAAATTTACAAATAGCGAGCATTTACTTTATACATATAAACATGCAGATGAAATAACAAGTAGGACTAGATGTTGACTGGCAAAAGTCTCCGAAATGGTCAAATACTGTCACGCATTAGACAATTCATAACTCTACTTATCTTTCTTGTATCTCAGAACCTCTCCAGATACGGAATCAGTGTGTTTGTGCCACACCTCGACTTCAGGAATTCATAAATGGACGAAACCATCTCTTGACTCCCATTTCAGCCAACGGTTGTTTGCAAGTTTTCCGGCTTTGATGACGTCATCGAGTAAAATTTGCCAGATTGTCCTTTATCGTTCAACATCGAAAATTGCGTGCTTTGCCAGTATTAAAATCTTGAATGTAGAGTTGTAAAGTTCGAACCGAATCAATTGATGTTGCAGTGTCGAATCTTGACAGTCCTCAAGGTCAGGTCAACGATCTTTGATGCATCATCAAGGAGTAGCCGTTACATTACATCTTCCATCGTGAAATTACAGTGAATGTACAGTCTTTTCTTTTGACGAATTATGATCGTACAGTTCTTAAAATGTCCAAAGTCCTGCGTACAAGTTCCGTGCAGTAGTCCAGCTTCAGTTGGTTTCAGATTCGTAATATGAAAAAAATTCGTTTCTTGATGTTCCAAGTAGACCTACCTGCCAGTTATCGTACAGGCTTCCAGCTATTTGACAGGACGTAAGTTATTTCAGTTATCGGACGACAGCTCCCAGTTATTTGACAGGACTGAGCCCCCAGTTATTCCTCTCCTGTTAAGGGATGGAGAAATTGCCCGAATTCTTTTGTTGTCTAGGGTCTATTTGTGTTATTGAAGAAGTGAGAATTCATTCATCTTGCTTTAGTTTATATTGTTGAATATTCTGGCAACCACCCGTCTTGTATACACCTTTCCATATCAACATCTCAAGTACTGCATGAAGTTAATAACGGTGTAAATTAACCTTGAGAGATTGAATAAACTACTGGGCTTGGACGATTTGGCAACAGTTTAATAACGAGTAAGTACACACTAACAAGGTCACAATTACGAACATGGCATGTATGCTCCCTCTCTGTGTTACAGTCTTGCTTAAATCTGATTCGACTTTCTAAACATGTCACTCGACTTCTCCCTTCCACATATCTTGATAATCTTATTTATTAATCACTATTTCCAGCGGGGTATTTAGCGTCCCAGTATTTCGATTATCCACAAATTAAATCCACATCAATCCATAAGCTTCGGGGTATGTCGCTTCCCGGTATAACAATTCTACTATATTTATTCCTATATCTTCGGGGAATGATACCTCCCGGAATAACAACTGTTCAATTATATTTCCAACAACATCGGGGGATTTGAGCGTCCCGGTATCTTTAATATTCATACATCATAATTTCCACTCCATAAACTTCGGAGAATGAGACTGTTGCTGTCATTTTCGACGGAGTCATATGTCAAGTTATTTGCTTATGTTTTTTCACCCTGGTCAAAGGTGAATAATTGTGTCTTTACTTTGCGATGTCAGGTTGATTAGGGGTTGTCTTCCCTGTTCGTTCATCCTTTGGGGTTTGACCCGTATGAAGATAGGGTCAAAGGTAAACAGTTCGGGCGTGTGCCCATGCGCAGGTTTTTTAAGCGCCAAGTTGATACTTCCGTCAGGCCGGGATGTAAGCTGGCTTCTGAGGGACGAATGTCCATTGTGTTTTCGGGGAAAATCTTCGAAGTGACTGCGTTGGCAGGTCTCCCCAGTGAATCTCTGTGCGTCGGAATGACGACAGAGTTCCTTATTGTGTTCTGAGGATTCGGTTCCAGGTAATACCGACCTTTTTCCATTATTACGCTTTCGGTGGCAGAACATGTTAAAGGATTACCTAGTCTGTGAACTACAGCTCACCGGTCCTACATTTCAGAACTGATATTTTTTGCGCTCAAGGTAGCCACCCAAGACTGTTAGTCTTTATATTATCCAGAAGTCCAGTGACGAAGTTATATTGTGGGAACCGCAGATTGGCGGTATTTATGTCTACATAAGCATTACTGCAGGGTTGATGTTAACCTGCTTAGAAGAAGTACACAGACGACGTCATAACGAGGCCTGTGTTAAGGCTAATATATTACAGCCTGATAATGTGCAATTGGCGGGGAATGCCAAGTTGTACCTGTATGTCAAAGTGATTAAGGTATCTGACGCGTTTAGTCAGAGATACCAAAGCGGCATTACGAACTGTCATCGAAGAACATTATTATTGACCATGTACGAATATTGGAATGTTTACCAGCCCTTTTTGAATGCCTGATGTATACCTAACGATTTCCGGTCAGCATGACCTTGTTTACACTGACTGTTCCTGTTGATGCTATGTGTGTTACCGTCAATAAATGTTTTGAAACGTGCCAGCAGTGTTCAAGCATCCTTGACTACTGCATGTGAGTGTATGGGTTGCATTACACAACATATACGAGCCTAAACACATTCGCGCCTTCATTTGCACCCACACTCAGCTCATCATTACAAGTACTACACATCTTAACAACATGTATACTGTCTCGTGCCAGGATCACCTCAACAAGAGAAAAAGACAGTTACTTTTCTGGGGGACCAGTTCCGTGGGCTCTTCTGCTACATTTATGATGTCTCCAGTGTGGTCCAGAAATTTACATTTCTGGTAGGCCAGCTGATGAGGCTATTTTCATGAGAAGGACAAGTGCACATTACATTTTTGATCTGTGGGTCTAGGCTACACACTGGACAGAGCGAGAAATTAACATTTCCTGTGGGCTTTGTACTACGTTGAAATAATCAAGGTGGACAGCTGAAACACACATCTGTACATTTCTACACTTCCAAGTTTTGGCTACACAGGACATTATAAACAGTGTTAGCATTTATGTTATAATGCTGCATAAACAACAACATGACAAGTACTGGAGTTAGCATCGAGGCATTTGCTACGTGGACCACAACTGCAAGACGAGTCCTTTTTGTAAACGGTACCGCTGGTCGTTCACACGTCTCAGTCAACAACAGACTTTTCAACGTGCGAGCGTTCAAGTTACATGTTTCGAGGTCAAGTGTTTGTAAACAGTACGTGAAATTGTAAACATTCAATGTGCAAGACTCAAGATACGAGAAGGTCATAGTAATTTTATGTTCGTGAAGACCACTTCATGCTACAGTGGATCTGACATTCAGTGCGCGCTTGACATTTTGTTTCTGTGTTCGCTAGGAGCAAGAGAATCGACACTATCACTTGTGATTGAACTTGTTTTGCAACACATTGCATTGATAATATTTATGTTCCTTGTACTATTGTTGTGTATTTTTCTTGTGTTCTTTTGCGGGCTGGTTGGGTAAGGTGACTCCTTTAGATAAATACCCCGTAATAGAGGTTATCTATTGAGAGCGTGTCGTTAGGGACTGCAAATTTCCTTAATTGGAATTTGCTAGCGACAATTGTTGCTGTTTACGTTTAGCTGTGACGACATGGGTTAGTGTTGTTTTCGTTATTTTTTCATTCTTTGATTTTCGATTTGTTTTGTTTGTATCTGTTCTTCTCTCCTTCCTTCCGTTTATTTCTTTACACCTTTTTGTTTATAACAGTGTTGCCATTTGTCTTGTTTACTTTTCGCGGTCATCATTACACATTTGCGTAACATTTTCTTTACTTTTTGCTGTATTGTTTATTTGACTTCCGCGAACGTTTTCGGTCATTGTTTTGTATCTTTGTCTTTGTATTTATGATTGTACTACATTATTGTCATACACAGTCTACATACATATACTTGGTCATGTATTATTATTATTATTAATAAGGTACACTCTTCATATAGAGATTGTTGATAAAATATTACTATATAAGATATTTATGCAAGTTCTTTGTTAAAAGACTTGTTGTCCAAAGATTGAGACAAGGTGGAATACATATGAAAGTTCTTTATAAAAAAGACTTGTGCCCACAGTGAGTGGGATATAAAGGTATTATTTTCCACAGGTACTTAAGTGATTATTTGTTATATTATAAACAAGATAACCATACAAGGTCTTTGACTAAGACTAAGAGAGTGAAATAAAGTGAAGTAAGTATACAAGTCTATAGTACAGACTTGTCTCCCATTGAAGTGGGATAAGGTAATTTGTTGAATTTTTCAGGTTACTGATCTCACATTATCAGACATAATGTCAGACATGATGGATATTGTACATCATTTTCTTCAGGAAGGAAGAAAAAAATTACATTTATTTGGTGAAGACTGTGAGGATTATGGCACAGAGCATTTCCTACTTCAGGCGAGTGATGGTCTTGAAGAATATGCTAGGTGTTATTATAAAAACGGCTATTCAACAGAGAAAGCAATGAGACTTTCTAAGTTTATATCTGCTGTTTTTTATAGAGAAGCTGAACTTACGACTCAAGGCAGTAATATTGTTGCGTTGGAAAAAACGATAAATGATCTTCAGGGTAAAAATAAAGCTCTTACTGATGAGCTACAGCAGTTAAAAATTCAGAATGAGAAGAAGTTCTCAGAAATGAATTGTGAAAATGCTACACTGAAGAGAGAACTGGAGTTTCGTATAGAAGCTAATAATAGACATGTTAGATATTGGACTAGTCAGAATAGAGATTGGGTTAGTCAGAAAAGAGGGTTAGAAGATGAAGTTACCTCATTAAAACAGATGATGGATAATCAGGTAGATAAGGTGAACTCTTCCACGCTTGATTTAAAACTACTGTGGAAGATTATAGAAACATTAGCTCTTCCTAGTGAGAATAAATTGAGACAATCTCAACTGGAAAAGGAGAAAAAAGAGTTAGAAGTTGAAGTGAGCTTAATGAAGAACAATCATCTTGGTAAAGAACAGTCTCTTAATAGTGAGCTAAAGCAAGTCAAAATGGACTGTGAGATGTTAAAAGTTCAGGCTCTGGAACGGGAAAAGTCCTATAATAAAACACTTCTTCGTCTCTTGCATGATAATAGTAATCTCGAGAGCCAAATTAAAGAAAAGAATGCAATATTCCCTGAGAAGGATATGGTTGTTCCTGAAAGGATTGAAGCTAAGAGACATGAAGATGACTTACATAAAGCAAACTTAGAACTTGCTAGTGCGCAAGAAATGTGTCGCAAAGTACAACTTCAGGCCGGACAAGACAAGAAGTCTTATGAAGAAACAATTCTGGAGTTAAGAAGTGAGGTGAATCTTCTGCGAAGTACTGCTATAAAGAAGAGTATGGAATCTCTGGAGGAGATGAAGATGTTTAAGAATAAGAAGGATATTGAGATTCAGTCACTACAACTGGAGTTGACACAGTTGAGAGCGAATAAAGAAAAAGATGAGAAAGTTGATGAACTTAGGACTACTCATCATAGTGATATGGAAGCACTTAGACTTGAACTTGTTCAAGAGAAAGCTAAGGTTTTAGAAACTACATCTGAAAAGGAAAAGTTGAGTAACGATCTTAGAGAAAGAATTGTTAAAAAAAGACTCTAACTTCACAGTTAGATGACTTAAGGTTAGATTGCAACAGGCTTCATGTTAAAGTCAACGAGAGAGTTCATAAAGCTGTTTCTAGAGAGAAAGCTGTTGCAGAAGTGGAAATTGCAAAACTTTGCAACAGAATTGATGGTTTATTAGATATTGTTTTGGAGAACAGAATGTTGTCTACTAATAAGGTGAATAGATTTGAACACAAACCTGATGGTCAATATGTTAATGCAAAGAGTCAACGACATGCTAGTAGTAACATGAAACAATATGTCAACAAATCTTTTCGTGGCAAATATACTTTCCCACGAAATAACGATACTGCCTCTAATGGGAGTTGGCGTGAGGCCAACAAAGGTAAAGCAAGTTTGGATCACGGGGAGGACTTTGATAAGTGTCATGTTAAGATTCCTCAGGGAAACCGTGCATCGAATTCCCAGATTCCTGATAAGTGGGTAAAAGAAAACAAAACTGTTAGTACCCATCGTACTCAGCTCAGTCAGTACGATGTACCTGTCCGTTATACAGGATGAGGAAACTATTTTTTCTGACGTTAACTTACCTCTTCCTGCGATTCCACTTAATTCTACGGAATCATGGAAAAACGTTATCGTCTCTTCGAATTTGTCTCTTGAGGAACAGCGTCAAGTATCTTCTACGCTACAATCATTTCAGGATGTCCTTACCGACATTCCTGGACACACACGTGTCATTGAACATGACATCATACTTACTGATCGTAATCCGATCAGAGTAAGACCATACCCTATACCTATTCATTTTCAAGCACAAGTCGAGAAAGAATTGGATGAAATGATTCAACTGCAAATAATTGAACCATCCACTTCAGCTTATTCTTCGTCGATAGTTATTGTTCGAAAGAAAGACAATAACATACGTCTTTGCGTTGGCTATCGCAAATTAAATCAAGTTACGAAGTTCGATGCTGAACCTATGCCTTTATTAGATGATCTACTTATTAGACTTTCTAAAGCTAGATTCTTTACTAAACTAGACTTGTCGAAAGGTTATTGGCAAGTCCCTTTGACGGAACTTGCCAAACCTCTCACTGCTTTTTCCACACCTAGGGGTCTATTTCAGTGGAATTTTATGCCTTTCGGGCTTATGAACGCCCCAGCGACTTTCGTGCGCATGATGCGACGAATTCTATCAGATCGTGCGGATGTCATCGCATATTTAGACGACATCTGTCTTTTCAGCGATACTTGGGAAGAACACTATTTGGGTCTAAAGGAATTGCTGTCTACTTTACGTGAGCATAGTTTGACTGCAAAACCCTCTAAAGCTTTTGTTGGGTTTAGTGAAATTTCTTTCCTAGGTCATCGGGTTGGTCATGGTCTGTTGAAGACAGAGGACCAAAACATTTCGAAGATATTAAATATCTCGGTTCCGAAGACAAAAAAGCAAGTGCGTAGTCTCTTGGGATTAATACAATTCTATGGAAGATTCATTGAGAATCTGTCCTCCATTATGGCACCACTTTCATCGTTATTGAAAAAAGGTTCTCCTAATATGGTGCGTTGGTCCCAAGAATGACAATCTTCATTGGATCAGGTTAAGAATTTGTTCTCATCTCATCCTATCTTAAGACTACCAACGATTGATAAGACTTTTGTTCTTCGTAGTGATGCCTCTTCCACTGGGATTGGAGCGGCACTAATTCAGGAGTATTCAGGAACACTGCATCCTGTAATGTATATCTCTAGGAAGCTGAATGCGGCAGAAAGGAATTACTCGGTTTTAGACCGTGAATTGTTGGCTATGATTTGGTCCATTCTTAAGCTACAAAGGTTCCTTCTGGGCGCGCATTTCTTTATGGAAACCGACCAAAAAGCTCTTACGGCTATGCAAAGTAAGGATTTGAAGAGCTCGAGATCTACTCGTTATGCTATTGCTCTTCAGCCTTTCCATTTCATGGTGCGAGCTATCCGTGGTTCGGATAATGTGATGGCGGACATATTGTCTAGATGCCCACATGATTCCAATTAAATCTTGTGTCCTAGTTTTCCTGATACACTTTCAGACTTAGGTCTGTCCTTAATATCCTAATATATTGTAATACAAACGTTTTCCTGTTTGGATGATGTATAAAGAATTTAATAAATTTGATTTTGTCCATCCATTAGTGATATGTTGCTAATATAGCATTGTAATTCATGATATTTGTATATTGCTATAATTATAGTATTTAATAATGTTTGATATGTGTCTTGGTATTGCCAGCAACTCAGGTTCTTTAATGATACCTCCTGAATTTGTTTTGCTTTGAGAAATATTTTCTCTTATGTTAGGAGATGATTTGTATCCTCTTCAGACGCTTTATTTGTGCGTCCATTGTACCTGATATTAGGTTCATTCTTTCATGAGCGCATAATTGATGTTTGTGCTGTCTTGCTCATAGATATAGTTTTTAAAAAATGTATCATTTTTTTTACAGGGGGGGGGGGGGGGGGGGGGAGTAATATGTTGCTGTCATTTTCGACGGAGTCATATGTCAAGTTATTTGCTTATGTTTTTTCACCCTGGTCAAAGGTGAATAATTGTGTCTTTACCTTGCGATGTCAGGTTGATTAGGGGTTGTCTTCCCTGTTCGTTCATCCTTTGGGGTTTGACTCGTATGAAGATAGGGTCAAAGGTAAACAGTTCGGGCGTGTGCCCATGCGCAGGTTTTTTAAGCGCCAAGTTGATACTTCCGTCAGGCCGGGATGTAAGCTGGCTTCTGAGGGACGAATGTCCATTGTGTTTTCGGGGAAAATCTTCGAAGTGACTGCGTTGGCAGGTCTCTCCAGTGAATCTCTGTGCGTCGGAATGACGACAGAGTTCCTTATTGTGTTCTGAGGATTCGGTTCCAGGTAATACCGACCTTTTTCCATCATTACGCTTTCGGTGGCAGAACATGTTAAAGGATTACCTAGTCTGTGAACTACAGCTCACCGGTCCTACATTTCAGAACTGATATTTTTTGCGCTCAAGGTAGCCATCCAAGACTGTTAGTCTTTATATTATCCAGAAGTCCAGTGACGAAGTTATATTGTGGGAACCGCAGATTGGCGGTATTTATGTCTACATAAGCATTACTGCAGGGTTGATGTTAACCTGCTTAGAAGAAGTACACAGACGACGTCATAACGAGGCCTGTGTTAAGGCTAATATATTACAGCCTGATAATGTGCAATTGGCGGGGAATGCCAAGTTGTACCTGTATGTCAAAGTGATTAAGGTATCTGACGCGTTTAGTCAGAGATACCAAAGCGGCATTACGAACTGTCATCGAAGAACATTATTATTGACCATGTACGAATATTGGAATGTTTACCAGCCCTTTTTGAATGCCTGATGTATACCTAACGATTTCCGGTCAGCATGACCTTGTTTACACTGACTGTTCCTGTTGATGCTATGTGTGTTACCGTCAATAAATGTTTTGAAACGTGCCAGCAGTGTTCAAGCATCCTTGACTACTGCATGTGAGTGTATGGGTTGCATTACACAACATATACGAGCCTAAACACATTCGCGCCTTCATTTGCACCCACACTCAGCTCATCATTACAAGTACTACACATCATAACAACATGTATACTGTCTCGTGCCAGGATCACCTCAACAAGAGAAAAAGACAGTTACAGAGACCTCCCGGTTTAACACTGTTCATATCATTCTAGTTTAACATACTTCTATGTCTTGGGAGTTATAGTCCCGTATCGAATTTAATTATAATCCTGGCATTTTCTCATGCCTTTCATTTAAGCATATAGCTTACCCTTTTATCCTCAGAAATATTTATTGAACACACAATCCCACCTACTGGCTGATACACAAGCCATTTTTGGCACACATCTTGACGCTATGACGTCACATACCAATCTGTCTACATCATACCTCGATACTCATCTCACAGCGACCGCTTTCATGTATTTCTTGCGTTCAGTTGAGGTACGACATGGTGTGAAAAAACCTGGAACTAATAATAAGTTGCCCTGATAAAAATCGTACCATGAAGCAGCCTCAACACGCTGAGGGCATTATTCTTACTGATAGGCGAATCACTACTCAACAATTGGCCTTACAGCTGTCAGTCAGCATTGGTAGTGCAAATGCAGTTATAAAAACTCTCGGATTTTCTAAGGTTTGCGCAAGATGGGTTCCTCGAAGTCTCACAAATGACCACTGATTGCAAAGGAAAGCAATTTCTTCTGAATTGTTGGAGCGTTTCAATGCTGATGGAGAGAACTTTTTGGCTAAGATCGTTACAGGTGACGAAACCTGGGCACATCATTTTGAACCTGAGACAAAAAGACAGTCAATGGAGTGGCATCATCCGCAATCACCACGAAGAAAGAAATTCAAGACAATTCCTTCAGCTGGAAAGGTCATGATCACTGTCTTTTGGGACATTGAAGGTGTGATTCTTGTGGACGTTATGCCAAGAGGAGAACAATCAATTCGCAAGCTTACATTAAGACATTGAAAAAACTCAATCAACGTTTTCGCAGAGTTCGGCCGCACAAGAATCCTGCAGACCTGCTTCTCCTTCACGACAATGCGCGACTTCACACAAGTCTGGCAACACGGGAAGCAATCACCAAATTGGGTTGTACTGTACTTCCCCATCCACCCTATAGTCCCGATTTGGCACCCTCTGATTTTCATCTATTTGGTCCACTTAAAGATGCACTCCGTGGGACAAGGTTTGAAGATGATGAAGGAGTGATTCATGCAGCGAAGAAATGGCTACATGATCAAGACAAAATCTGGTACGGGCTAGGAATACATGCACTTGTTTCGCGCTGGCATAAAGCCGTACAAGTTGATGGGTATTATGTGGAATAATACCGATGTTTACATGACATATCCATGTATATTGTGTATAAATTTCATGCTTTTTTAATAAACAGCTCCTGAGAAAAACGATGTGGTGCATTACTTTCTGAACGCCCCTCGTATGTTATTTTAGATTCAATTTAAAAGTTCTTTGATGACAACATTTCGTGTGAAAGTGCGTGGATTGTTTCCAAAGAGTGTTCCCTGATAATAAGTGGTTTTAACAAAAACTTTCAAGTTGTCATGATTTGTACATCGGGTGAGGGCTCATGCACACCAATTTTTACGCACTTTTTCTTTGTCGAGCGCTACTAATTTCGTGAAAGAATAAAAAAAAAAAAACAAAAACAAAAGTATTTGTTTTATATAACACCCATGCCGCGCAAGTTGCACACCGTGCGTTGCGCACTCTTCTTTCTGGCGCGAGTTACTATTTCAAGTGAGACCGACCGACGTAACATATATCGGTAATTATGTTAGTTGGGATGGGATTCAAGCCAGCGTGTCCTGAAGTATCAGACAACATAATGTACTGCTGATAATAGACAAGATGATATAAGGTTCTACGTGACCGAATCTAACCAAAAAAAAAAAAAAAAGGAAAATAATAAAAAACGCATAGTAAGCTTTAGGGGGAAAAAAAGAATGAAAAAATACATGGCGCTGATTTGGCAAAAGTCGAGACTGGTTTAAGTCTGGGACACTCTGCTTTTAGTCGAATACAATTGTGCTCCACACATTAGATATGAAAGCCTGTTTAATACCTACAGAGAACAAGTTCAAAGAGGATCAATCAATAATTGGAAAATAATTTTAAGGCGAGAGGAAGACCGCTCTATCAGTGGCAAATAGCATAAAAAATAGACCGGAAATAGGCACTCAGAATTTGTCCTCAGATCATCATCATCATCATCATTGTGCCCTAAAATGAGAGAAAGAAAACGGTGACGATTCAGTGCAGCAGTCTATGTAAAGATGGTTTTTATCCTATGTAAAGATGGTTTTTTATCCTATGCAAAGATGGTTTTTTATCCTATGCAAAGATGGTTTTTAATCCTATGTAAAGATTGTTTGTTTTTGAGTGACAGAGATGACTCATTGGTTAGGGAGTCATCTACATATGACGTGACGTAATTTTTGCCATTTTCCCCCCCCCCCCCCCTTTTTTTTTGTCACACTTCATGACAAAAACCCAGACCTCCCGCTGTGTGACGTCACAAATCTCTTTACCCCCGCCGCCCCCCCCCCCCCTTTTTTTAAAATTTCAGACGAAATAGTGTTTAATTAATCTGGCTTTTACAAATAGTGTGCCGCCTCCCAACACGAGACAGGGGCTAACCCTTACCCTACCAGCTAAATGCTTTCGCATTTTTCTCCACCAAAAATAAATATTAATTTTTAACTTTCTCCTTAGCCCTAATACTTTCAACCTTCTAAACTTGATCTCATGTCGGGATGGTGTTAACTTGCTATAAAAAAATTAAAAAAATATAACTTTAATCAACAGTACAGTTCATTTAGCCTGCATTTTTTTTTAAGGTGTGCACTACGTTATACACAGTTATACGATATTTCAGCTACGATTATAATAATCATAAATTATATGGACGAGGGAGTTGCCTATTATTATGGATAAAAATAGACTATGAGAAATGACGTTACAATTTGTTCAGACATTATTTATAAAAGAAGCGATTCTCAGGCGTATTTTGTGTGTGACGTCACATTTCTTTAAATTTCCCCCACCCTATTATCACACTTCGTCACAAAATTGTGGACTGCATGACGTCATATGTGAACGACCCCGTAGCTAACACTAGCGCTTGGGCAATAACTCGCAAGTGACCTAATGGGCGGCACAATTCTTCCGTCACTTCGCTTGTGTCATTGTCTCACTAAATAAAGATGCTTGTGTTATGGTGTCGCTAAATAAAGGTGCTTGTGTCCATGGTGTCGCTAAATAAAGGTGCTTGTGTCATGGTGTCGCTAAATAAAGGTGCGTGTGTCACGGTCACGCTAAATGAAGTTGCTCGTATCAGGCTCGTTATAAATGTTGCTTGTTGCCCAATCACATTGAAAAAAAGTTGCTTGTCACAGTATTATTAAATAAAGTCGCTTGTGTCACGATCTCCTTGTATAAAGTTGTTTTATTCCACGGTCTCGCTAAATAATGTTGCTCGTGTGAACGTCTCGTTAAAGAAAGCTGATTATGTTGTTGTTTCGTTAAATACAGTTGCTTGTCTCACTGTCTTGTTAAATAAAGTAAATTTGTCACAATTTCGTTCAAAAAACGTCCTGGTGTGTGTTGCAAGGTGACTTGCTCTGAACAATGTTCCATGTGATATGAATAAAACAATTATAAATTTCTGGCCATTGTTTTTTCTTTGATATGTTAGTTTTTTTCATTCAGTGATAGTGCATCGTGCCTTCGATGGAAGATTAAGCGAATGCGGGGGTGGAAGATTCCGAACAATACTTGAACCTTGGAATACGATTGATTTGATAAGTCATTTCATTGAGTCCATACATTTAATTCACAGTTGTACACACAGGATGATCATTTCAAATAGGAGTAGAGCATAAGTCCTTATAAGTCATGCATAAATTAATCAATAACGTAGACTGCTGGTTTACGTGTCAATGTCCGTTTAAGGATACAATGCAGTATTGTCGTCAGAACATCACAGCTATATGCACGAGCAGATAGACATGGCTACCTGCCGACAGTGAGACTGCGAGTCTGAATATATTCATACGAATTTGACGATTATTCTTCTCCTTCTGAGAATTCTAGTTAAATACTAACCTCCATAAATTTCCCTCTCATATAGAGTTCTAGGACTGACCCTGATCCATCAAAAATGCACATAAAATGGCTATATCATGCCATTGAATTGGAAGGTTAGAAAAACGCAGCTATTCAGCTTGGCGGTCAAGTAACAAAGGGTAGCGTTTCTTAGTTACCGACTGTGACCCAAACAACGCTATACACGTCATAATCGATCGTGTATGGAGCGTTCAATAATTGAAACATCTATCGCAATATATTAAATGCCTTAACCTTTACAATTGCACGTCTGATAACCTTTAGCAGACGGCGTTAATATCATATACCGTAACAATTCCCTGTACACCGGGGAAAAAAAAATCGATAGATTTTTTTTCAAGATCTATCCGACTTAACAATTTTTCAAAAAAATTTAACACAATTGTGACATATGGCCGACGATGTTCTGAGTAGAACCGTGTTGCGGTCATGTCAACTAACTATTTGTCATAGTCATCTAACATTAATCACATTATATATCAATATTATACATATTATTATATCAACTAAATAAATGTCCAATGTTAATAGTGAATGATAGAATTAAATTAAAGTAAGGTCTGTCGTATTAGTATGTCATATAGGAATTAATTTGACTAATTAAAATTAAATTAATTAATTAAATTAAGAGTTAAATTATTAAGATTCTAATGTAACGCGATGTTATGAGAGAAGAAAAAACAAAATAAGTGAGAAGAAATAGAAAGAAATTCGAATATAAGTTTAACTTAATTGTGTGTGTTAAGTGTTAGTGAATAATAACTATCTAATTTAACTAACTAAATAACGTATAGGTACATTAAAAAAAATATTAATCTAATACTTGTGTGAGATTTATTTTCTCTTTTCATAATTTCTTCTTTTTATATTTCGTTCTCTTTTTTTTTTTTTTTTCATTTCATTTTTTTCTCACATTTCATTTTATTGATAATAATTCAATTAAGAAGTTAAGTTAACTAATTAATTAGTATAGGATATGATGATCCATCCGTAGTCTTGATCCTGATGAATTCTTTTAGGCAAAAATGTTCAAACGTTTACGTTGGAAAGAAATGTCATTTATCCCAGCATCCAAGAATTAAGTGCACATAGGATAATAAGTTCGACTTGTCGTCAGATATTGTTCCATGATTGTTCAACGAATATTCATATATCGTGTATGGACGTTAGACGAAGTTTCAATGTCAATATGTATACCTTGATTGTCTTTTAGTTCAATTCTGTGATGCATATAGTGTTTATAAAGTTTAAATTGAAGGCAAGGTTAGTTCCTTTATAGTTGATATGTTTTAGGAATGTTAATGTTGATTATTCGTCGTCAATAGGATTACGTGACAACGCATCCGCCACAATGTTTTCAGTGCCAGGAATATGTTCAATGGAGAATTCAAATGGCTGTAGGATGATTGCATATCTGGCGAGTTTCTGGCTTTTATGATTAGATCGACGCAAGGATGCTACAGCACGTTGGTCCGTCTGTATGGTGAAGGGAGCACCAAGCAAGAACTTTTCAAGTTTAGTTATTGCCCATATCACAGATAAAAGTTCCTTGTCCACTGTGGAATACTTTGTTTCTGCCGGCTTTAGCTTTCTTGAAATATATAAGGTAGGATGTAGAATGCCATCATGGTTCTGGAGCAGGCATGCACCAATGCCGTAGTTACTAGCATCTGTTCGTAAGAAAAATCTTTTGGAAGCATCGGGAAGTCTTAAAATTGGTTCATGCGAGAACAAATTTATAATTTTGTTGAAAGTTTCATTGCATGTACCAGTCCATGTCACCTTCACCGGCATGTCTTTTTTTAACAATGAAGACAATACAGCCGTGATGGATGACAAGTTTGGTATGAATCTACTGTAATATTGAACAAGTCCTAACAAACTCCTGACCTGTTTCTTCGTCTGAGGAACTGCTATGTTTAGAATTTTGGAGACTGTACTAGGTAACGTTCGGATATATCCCGATCCAATGATATGTCCCAAAAAGGTTATCTCATTACACGCGATTTGCACCTTTGTAGGTTTAGCAGTTAGATGATAATTCCTTAGAGTGTCGAAAACATATCTAAGTCCCGAAACATGTTCCTCAAACGACGAACTAAACAAGCATATGTCGTCAATATATGTAATAACGTCTGGTCTACCTGATAAAATTTGTCGCATCAGGCGAATGAAGGTAGCTGGCGCATTAACAAGCCCAAAAGGCATCACATTCCACTGGTATAGACCTTGTGGAGTGGAAAATGCGGTGTAGTACTTAGCCTTTTCGGTCAGTGGTATCTGCCAATAACCTTTAGTTAAGTCTATCTTACTAAATATAGTTGCGTTGGATAGACGTGGCAGTAAGTCGTCGATAAGTGGATGTGGTTCGCTGTCAACTATAGTCTTAGCATTTAATTTTCTATAATCAACACATAGTCTGATGTTATTGTCCTTCTTCCGGACAATCACTAATGGAGAAGAGAATGGCGAATTACTAGTCTCAATGATTCCCAGAGACAACATCTGTTCAAGTTCCTTAGTAGTTTTAGCAAGGAAATGTAAAGGAACAGAATAGGGATGTACACGAATAGGTGTATCATCATTGAGAGTAATGTCATGACTGATAGCCGATGTGCGACCCGGGACGTCGGTCAATACATCTGGATAAGATTGTAATAGATTAGCAATCTGTAGACGCTGTTGCGGTGTAACCGTTGAAGAGATGGTTACATCCCGCCAAGATTCAGTAGGTTGAACTACTGGTACCGGTAACGGTAACTGTACCTCAGGAAAAGAAGATTCTTCTTCCTGGATGACAGATAAGTTAGAATAATAACAAGTAGATACTGTGTTGTCATCTAGTTCATGAAAAATTGACTGTAAGTGTTCAGGACGTGTATGAAATTGCTTGAGCATGTTAATATGAAATATCTTTTTGTGTCCCTTGATATCTAAGACGTATAAGAATAAATGACCAATAAGGAAAAGAAATGATGACTGACTAGAGCTGAGTCATCAAGAAATAAGACAAATTGGGTGAGCGTACACCATTATCTGCGTGGCGCAGAATCAGGTACTAATTGTAACTTTAGATAACGGTGATGAAAATAAACACCATTATCACGCTCGATTACCCAACGAGCGTCTCGATTGTTACGAAATGTAACCATCGCCTGTCTATTCTGCCCATTGCATGATGGCAGAAGACGAACAAACTTAACGTTTGCTGTATAATCAAAAAAATTTATAAGTGCCTGCCAGGTAGTATCCTGCGGCAGATTTCGCACTAACACTGTGCGAGAATACGCACTTTTCCCAATATATGTAGTATCATTGTCACGAAATAGTGGACAATGATGATATGTATTCTTTGTCAAAGAATTAACCTTCCCTTTCAACACCGACATTGTCTTTCTGTTGGATGTCGTATCATCCTGACTGGACTGAGGATGATACCTATCATCACCAACGGTATTAAGTTTCCTACATGTCGTAGACATGTCCTTGCTGGGCAAAGTAAAAACTTTTTCATCATAATTATTTGTGTTAACTTTATGTTTCCTTTTAAGTCCAGCATTATTATTTAACCTATTATTCTTCCTCATAATGTTTTTGTCAACGTTGACAACGTCAACAGTTTTATTAGGATCAGTTATATCCTTGGTATGTTGTCCAATAGATCTATCATCTTCATCAATTTCCAGGATAGTACTGAGAGTGGAGTTGGAAACTGCTGTGCCACATGTATTTATGTTGTTGGCACGAAGTGTAGCCATATCAACAACAGCGTTAGCGTTGCTAAAAGAATGCAAATTTTTTTTTTCCCAATCATTAATTTCTTTAGGAGTGCAATCTTTACTGCCGTGTATACGACCAACCATCAGATCAGCTATAGGCTTTTTTAGCATACATACTTTTACGTTCCCTGTGAAAAAAGGTGTGTTAACATGAATAATAGCTGTGGGGTAAAACTCGATAGTTCCCCCAAAAGTCATGCAACGGACATATTCCCCCGTTGCACAGCTAGGATGTACCAGCGACTGTCGTACACCAATCGTTGTGGATCCTGAATCCCTCAGCACTGAGACGACGGATCCATTAACTAATCCCCTGTTAAAAATTAGTAGGCCTGTTCCATCGTTGACTGCAAGACCTACCTCTGGTGTAATATGTCCGCAGTTAAGCACTGTTTCTTTCGCCTTCTGAAAAATAAGATTGCATTGTTGGCAACTATTTGCCACATTATAATTAATAGCAAAACATGCAGCAGAAGACTGTGTTGTATTATTGTCAAGTGGGACCTGAGCTATAGGGGTAGTATTATTTGTAACTGCCGCCCCTGTATTATGGTTGTAATGAGATGATCCCCGAGAATGAGATCGATTCCGAGTATAATTGTTAGAATTATCTCGTCGTCCTCTATAGTAACTATTATCTCGATGTCTCGAGCCATGATTATTACCATTCCAGTTACTATTATTATTGGGAGTATGTGATCGATTATAATTAGTGTTATGTTGACCATTGTGGTAGTTTGTTTGAGGTGAATAATTTCTATCTCGTGATCTACCTCTGTTGAACTCATTTTTATTGTTGAAATCATTATTATGTCCCTTCTGAAAGTTAACATTGTAATTTCTTTGGAACCTGCTTCTGTCTACACTGTGATGTCTTTGTTTGTTATTATGATTGTAGGCCATATTAGACGCCACAGGTAGAGGTTCTCTTAATGAGGAGTTAGAAATGGTTGCATTCGGATGTGCCGAACAGTAGTTTAAAGAAATTTTTTCTAACTCGTCCATAGTACCTGGTTTACGCTCCTGCAAATATGCAAAAAATGGCTGGCTAACCGAAGATAATACCTTATCCCGTAGTAGTAAATCAACTAATTTGTCGTATGATTTGTTGACTTCTGCCAGTTCAACCCATCTATTAAATGTATTGCGTATGTTCGCAATGAATCCTGCAAAATCTTTTGGAGATTCAGGTAAAATTCCCTTAAATTTCAACCTACAGTGTTCCTCGTCCAGGTGAAACCTTCGTAAAAGCAAGGACTTAATAGCACCGTAGTTATTTGCTATTGATGGGTCAGCATTTTGAGAAGCCGTCAATGGTTCTCCAACCAAGAATTCATTTAACTTGAGTACCCATGACTCTTCAGGCAAATGGTTTGTTTTGCAAGTCTGTTCAAAACGTGACAGGAACGATGAAAGGTCGTCCACGTTCAAGTTGAGAGTGGGTAATTTAAAGTTGTAGAAATGTTTAGTTTGGCTGGATGATGATCCATTTTGTGCGTTATTATTCTGGTTTGCATCAGCACTTTGTGCTTGTAATCTTGCTGTCTCCAATTTAATACGCGCCAATTCCATTTCTTGTTGTAAAATAATTTCCTCTCGTTTCAATTTATTCTCTTCTTTCTGTTGAGCAATCTCTCTCAATCTATTTTCCTTGTCAATTTGCTTCATCTCACGTTCTGCTTCCTCTTTCTTTAATGCAGCCTTTTGTTCCTCTTCCTCTTTCTTTAATGCAGCCTTTTGTTCCTCTTCCTCTTTCTTTAATGCAGCCTTTTTCTCTGC
Source organism: Oreohelix idahoensis (assembly GCA_024509875.1). Lineage (NCBI taxonomy): Eukaryota > Metazoa > Mollusca > Gastropoda > Stylommatophora > Oreohelicidae > Oreohelix > Oreohelix idahoensis. Next base: position 302,204 of record JAMPIV010012456.1, read on the forward strand.
TTCTTTTCTTTCATGTTTTTCCAGTTCTGCCTCAGCAAACTGACGAAGTTCTTGAGATTTATAACCATATTCCCTACCAATTTTAACGAAATGGTCTATAGTAAGCATTTTGACTTTTATCTGTAAGTAATTATTGATAATTACTGATTAAAATAGTCAATAGTAGCTTCAGAGTAATTATTATACTTACTCAACTTAGAAATATTCAATATAAATAATCACAATAGTACTGAACTCTAATGTCTAAGTTCAACTAATAGACAATATTTTGTAACAATATTGTATCTAAATAATACTATATCATAAATAGTTATGATATCTGTTAACTATTATGTAATTACTTCACACAATTAATCTCAATATCCAATAATGTTGGGTATGATTCCTAGTAATTATATTGTTCAATGTACTAAGTCACTCTCTTAGTACCAGAAAAGTATATTAAATAATATACAATGGGTCTATTACCTCAAAGGTAGACTATAAGATTATTTTATTTGGTCAATATATATATTAAATTATTATGCCCTAGGCATCTCTTATAAATTGTAGTGCTACTTTCTTGGACTATCACTGCATAATTATGCAATGTCCCATATTAACCTTAAATATCAGAAAAAATTAATTAAATTAAATTACAAGTGTATTATTGCATATAATATCATATTATTAATGTAGTATTTAATATATATTATGAGGACAAACAAAACAATGATGCAACTAAAGGGTACAAACAATGTTAAGACGCAAACAAGACATTTTCACAATTAAAAATGAATTTATGAACTAAATAAAACAAGCGGAAGTGTCACAAGCCAAATGAAGGGTCAAGGTCTGACCCGAGGTCAACTTAATATTCAAAGTACACAAAAAAAAAAAATGACTGCAAAAAATGATGACATCACAGGACTCATAACGGACGAAAATTTAACAATCATCAAATAAATGATAGTAAGAGGAGACTGGACGAAATAGTTAACGTACATGATACAAAACTGAAAAAAAGTGTTAAATGAGTACGAATAAAATACACCAGTTATCTACGGAACGGTACAGCTAACACAAATCGTCAACGACAGCAGATTTGGACAGATAGTCCAATGGCAAACCTCAATGGGGCTTCCAAAAGTGCAATCGTTTAACTGCCCTAAGAAACGACCGAAATCAATTCAGGCATCGTGAGAGCCACAGAATCTAATTTCGGTTCATCCTCCCTACCTCCCACGAATTAACAACACATTAAGACAACAAAAAGTACATTAAACATAGGTAAAAACATGCCGATGTAGGCAGAGGGCATGGACTCAGTTAGCACTGTTTGCAATAACAACAGTTAAACACCTAGACTTATCTTTCCGTTGCTTAGATCAGTGCTAGAGGTCGTCAACAGCTAGGCCTGTGCCTTTGACTGTCTGCTCCTGATGGGCAGGCAACGGTAGTCCATCTTGTGCATCTTGATCAAATTGAAGCGAACTAGAGAGGCGTTGAAAAGATGTCTTCTTCACTGCGACAATGCAACAGTGACGTCATGTTGCTATTCATGATCACGTGCGTCACGTCAGCTTCGTAATGGTCATGTGATCGAAACTTGATCGTAAATATTTCATTCGAAAGTCATGAAAAAATTTTAGGTTTTGGGTTTTTTCGTCCCCACATACCGGGCACCACTGTTGCAAGGTGACTTGCTCTGAACAATGTTCCATGTGATATGAATAAAACAATTATAAATTTCTGGCCATTGTTTTTTCATTGATATGTTAGTTTTTTTTTTTCATTCAGTGATAGTGCATCGTGCCTTCGATGGAAGATTAAGCGAATGCGGGGGTGGAAGATTCCGAACAATACTTGAACCTTGGAATACGATTGATTTGATAAGTCATTTCATTGAGTCCATACATTTAATTCACAGTTGTACACACAGGATGATCATTTCAAATAGTAGTAGAGCATAAGTCCATATAAGTCATGCATAAATTAATCAATAACGTAGACTGCTGGTTATGTGTCAATGTCCGTTTAAGGATACAATGCAGTATTGTCGTCAGAACATCACAGCTATATGCACGAGCAGCTAGACATGGCTACCTGCCGACAGTGAGACTGCGAGTCTGAATATTTCATATGAATCTGACGATTATTCTTCTCCTTCTGAGAATTCTAGTTAAAATACTAACCTCCATAAATTTCCCTCTCATATAGAGTTCTAGGACTGACCCTGATCCATCATTAAATGGCACATAAAATGGCTATATCATGCCACCAGAATGGAAGGTAGAAAAACG